>JAFBJT010021056.1:46179-61233 GCA_016785325.1 Chascanopsetta lugubris | reverse complement strand
ATCGCCACCCCCCACCCCCCCCCCCCCCCCCCCCCCCCCCCCCCCCCCCCCCCATTCCACACCATCCTGCGCACGCGGCCGCACGTTCAGCTGCAGTGTGCGCCAGTCACCACAGGGGGCGCCACACAACCAGCGCTCACAGCAGGGACCGTCCGCCTCCACACCTCCTCCCCTTTCTCTGCTTCACTTATTCATCCTCTGTTCTTTCTCTCCTTCTCACTCCCTTCCTTCCTTCCTTCCTTCCTTCCTTCCTTCCTTCCTTCCTTCCTTCTCTCCCCTCCTCCCTCCCCTTTCTCTGCTTCACTTATTCATCCTCTGTTCTTTCTCTCCTTCTCACTCCCTTCCTCCTTCCTTCCTTCCTTCCTTCCTTCCTTCCTTCCTTCTCTCCCCTCCTACACTCCATCTTCCTTCTGTCCTTCCTCCTTCCATCCCTTCCCCTTCACCTTCATCCACCTTATTAGTTCCTCCCTCCTTCCTTCTTTACTTCCATCCTACCCTCCTTCTTTCCTCCCTCCCCCTTTCTTTCTCCCTCCCTTCCTCCCTCCCTCCCTCCTTCCTTCCTACATCACTCCTTCCCCCACCTTATCAGTTCTCGTATCTTTTTTCCTTCTTTCCTTCCTTACTTCACTCCCTCACATTCTCCCTTCCTTCCCTCCATCTTCCCTCTTTCCTTCCTCCTACCATCCCTTTCCTCTCTCCTTCCTCCACCTCATCAGTCCATCCTTCCTTCCTTTCCTTCCCTCCCGTGTTCCTTCCTTTCTTCCTTTAATCTCCATGTCTTCCTCCCTCCCTCCTCACTTTCTATCTTCTCTCTTCCTTCCTCTCTTCACCCTTTTCCTTCTTACCTTCCTCCTTCCATCCTTTTCTTCCTTCTCTCCCCCCTTCCTTGATCCCCCTCTTCTCTCCCCCTTTCCCACTCATATCTCTTCCCTCCTCTCCTCTCCTTTCCTCTTCCCTTCTCCTCCCTCCCTCGCTCGCTTTCTTTAAAGACAGAAAAAAAGCATGTGAGGTTTTTTCAGCTTTTTTCTTTTTTAGAAAAACGTGATTAAAGTTCTTAGAGTCAGGGGGCGGAGTCACAGAGAGAGAGTGTGTGTGTGTGTGTGTGTGTGTGTGTGTGTGTGTGTGTGAGACACCTAATGTGCGTTGACATGCGTACAGTGCAGGATGAAGCAGGCAAAGGAGAAGAGCAGAGATGGAGGGATGAAGCAGCACAGTGGGTGGAGTGAAGGAAGCAGACGTTGGATTAAAGACGGATCAAATCCGGGCTGAGAGAATAAAGGGATGAAAGAGCGCAGGGCAGACAGAGGAGGGATTAAAGGGGGAATAGGTGTGAAATAAAAAAAGGAGTGAATACGGCGGCCGAACACACGGATGAGAGGAGGGATTAAAGGAAAATTAATGGCGGCGCTGAAAAGACGGAGGAAGTGAGAGAGAGAGAGAGAGAGAGAGGGATTAGAGATTAAATAGAGGGAGGAATGTCGGGATTGTGACGGATGAAAAGAAGCAGGAGGCCAAAAGCAAATGATCAGCAGGGAGGAGGAGGAGGAGAGGAAGGAGGAGGAGAGGAAGGAGGAGGAGGAGGAGGAGAGGAAGGAGGAGGAGAGGAAGGAGGAGGAGGAGGAGAGGAAAGAGGAGGAGGAGAGGGAGGAGGAGGAGGAGGAGAGGAAGGAGGGATCATGGGGAAAGAGAAAGGAGGAAGTGATGAAAGTGAAACAAGAATAAAGTGAGAAGTCAAGAGATTAAAACTCAGAATAAATTTGGATTCAGCGGAACAGAATCATTCGACATGTTTGAATCAATAAGATCAGAAATAAATTAGAGATGAGATATTTGACTAACGTCAGAGATTCAAACTGTCAATATGAAAAATAATCTCAGTTTCATCTGAACTTGAGAAAAATCCCTGAAACTGAAGCGATTGTTGGTTTACAGGAACATTCGTGAGCAAACTCTGAACTTTATTCATTTTCCAACACGTTTTCCACAAACTTCATGATTTATGATTCTGTTCAAAGCAAAGAGAAATCAAAATGGACACCAGCTGCATATTAGACCCATATGTTTACTTCCTGTTTACCTGTGAGGCAGGTGCAGAGCTGTGATTGGTTCTCGAGCCTCAGTGAGTGTTAGTTTGTTTTAGAGAAGAAAGGCCTGTGTGTGTGTCTACATGACCAGATAAGGGCTTGAGGTGGGAGGAGTGAGAAAACAACACAACGCGTCGTCCGATGGGTCCCCTCGGTTGCTCATCTGTTGATCATGCGATGGCGTGAGCGCGCACGACCTTGAATGTGACCACCGCCTCCCCCCAGGGCTCATCTGTTCAGCCACCTGTGCATTATCAGAGGCGAACGCACGTCCGTGGAGTCTGGTTTTCCTTGACAAACACAAAAGATCCTCCGAGGCCGATCCTGAGCTCGGCGCTGATAATTGCAGGCGTCGCGCTAATTTCACCGTGAAGGTTACCTCCTTGTCACTTCCGTGCTGCTTCTTTTACTTCTGTTCCCTTTGCAACGCTGTCCGCAACATGAGACTCTGCCACGCCAATAAATGTAGGGTTGAGTCATGCATCAGCCACAAAGCAAGAGGAAGGCAATCATCTATTTTCAAGGGACCTTCACAGTGGATGAGCTGTTGACAGACCTTGTGTCGGACTGCGGAAGTTTCACATTCTATCCGCAGCGGAGGAGCTGCGGCGCCTTGCTGGAAGCGGGTTGATTCTGTGGCTCGGCTCGAGGCCTTGGCGAGGTCTGTCTCTAACTCGGAGGAAATGGCGGAAAGTGCAGCTCACGTGGAGCAACTTCTATCGGCTGCTCTCATCTTCAGCTGCTGCCGGCCCAGCTTCTCTTTACATGAGCGTCTGATGTGAGCGTAGACAAAGAGACTCACAGACGCAACGTCACTCGATGCAACACAGAGCTGCTCCGACTCATCCCATAATCATTACTGACCGAGACAGCGCAGCTTCAGCTGTTGCGCGGTGAGTGATTGTGATTGACGCTGGACTCACAAGGATGTTGCAGATGGATAATGATTCAGATATATTTCTTTATTCATTTGTTTCCATTTCTATCCCAAAGTGTGATTTGTGAATGTGGGCAATAGAAATAAAATTGGATTGGATTTGACTCTCTCTGTTATTCTGCAGATATCTCTAACTCCAAAACAAAATGATCTCTAATAATGACAATAATGACAATAACAACAACAATGATGATGATGATGACCAACATAATAATTATAAAAATAAGAAGCAGAAGCAGAAGAAGTAACAGGAGAATAAGAAGGCTCAGTTAGTAGAGCAGATGCCTAACAATGATAAATGGTATTATTATCAGTATAAGTCCAGTGTAAGAATGTGGGTGCGTATAATGACCTGAATATATGAATTATTGTTTTATAATAGTGTTGAATGAGCCCTTTATATTCACATGAGGAGCAGGTCCTCTCCACAGAGACCACCATGTTGACTCACTATATTCACAGATTATAATTTCATCCCTGGTAGATTAAAAAACCTGAATAGCCAGGTGTGATTCCGTCTTTAACCCTGAGCCATAAAAAATACCCTTTCAAAGGGAATCGTCAATTCTCCCCAAAGTTCCACGTAAGCATCGATGCGATTTCTCATGGGACCACCGAAGTGGACGTTTACTCAAATGGTAAAAACACATTTTTGAATTTGGTGAGATGAAATGACAGTTTTCTTTCCTCCACACTAACTCCCAGCTGGTGGTCAGTCAGGGGCAGTGGCAGCCTGATACACACACACAGCCAAGCAGAACTTGAAGTGGCACAAACACGAAGGACATCTGCTGTCCTCCGCTGAGTCTCTGTGGGTCCTCTCCTCACCAGTGCTTCAGTGGGGAGGCTAATTAACAAATATCTGTCATGGTGCAAAAGGAAACTGAGAAGTGAGGGGACTCATCTCACTGCGGCAGACTGATCCAAACAGGCTAATGCATGTGTGGAGAGAGAGGGAGGGAGGGAGAGAGAGAGAGAGGACAGAAATACAAGCTGGTCTGAGCACTGCTTCCTCCTCCAGCTAATTAACATCACATCCTCGCCATCTCCATCATCATTCATCAGGAGCTATAATTAAAGTAGCCTACAAACAGCATGACTGGAACGTAAACCAGCACCACTCAATCACGGCTGTTTAGAGCAAGTCTCCTCTGGCACCGAATTCTCCCTCGTGGCTGAATCATAATTCGGGGGCATCCTCTTTTTTCTAAGACTCAACCATCCACTGCATCCACCGCGTGCCCGCCTCTCTCTGCCTGGCTCTGGATGCCGCCGGAAACGGACCATAACGGTGCGTAAAGGAGCCAGTCAGGAAACGAGCTGCGCGCTCTGCTCCTACCCGTCCTCCACCATCCTCCACTCCTCCACAGAGCGCAGTCATCATTAGCGGGCACAGTGCCTTGGCTCTCCGGTCCATCCCTCCCTGCCTCCCTCCCTCCCTCCGTTTTCAACGTGCGTCGAGAAGAGTCTCCTCCTCTCACAGGCTCTGCACAGCGCACGTATCCATGCGTCTTTACGCGCGCACCGGCTCTCCGAGAGAATCCCCTACGGTGGGCCCCGCCCCTTTCCGTTCCTTGCCGCCCTCATTCATTCATGACCCGGGATCCGTGACGTAGGAGATTCCAGCGTGCCCACTGCCGTAGGCAATTACAGGGAGATGCGGTATAAAAGGGACCCCGCGAGCCCCAGACCGGCACACTCTCAGTCGCTCCGACTCGGGAACCAGAGCATCAGCGGAGATAGCAGGCTTTACTTCGCCCTCTCAGGCTAACTCGCTTTGGGCTTTGGTTCAGGATGGAAACCTCTTCAACGTCTCGGAGCCGACGATGCTCCATCGTGCGCAACTGCAAAAGTAAGTGTCTTCTCGCTCTCCACTCTGGTTGTTGGACTTTGGACATGTGCGCTGCACATTTACAGTTTCTTCAATTTCTTACTTACTCTACGTGATTTTTTTAAACTTAGGAACTGATTAGGAACTTTTACACGCGGATGTTTCATAGGATGGACGCATGGATGGAGGATGATGGAGGATTAGAGGAACCAGGGAGATTGTGTCGCATAGTTTGATATTTTCATAGACTGTAAGAGTCAAACTACACGTGCGGGTTGTGAGTCTGAGTCTGATATGATCATTTAAAAGTAGAATTACTAAGTTTTGACGGAGAATATTTGCGATGATGCCGTGCGTAATTTGTCGTAATGCGTCTTTACGCACCAGCTCCACGTGAAGCTGGTGCGTAAAGACATGGAAGGAGGATGGACGATGTGTTTATCAATAATTCTAGAGATAATGGCGAGTCATGTACGACGCATGAATACTTCATGAGGATACGATTAATATTAAAACATAAAATATGTGTCAATTCTGCTGCTGTGTGAGATGGATGAGTTCAGCGCCGCTCACCTCTCTCTCTCTCTCTCTCTCTCTCTCTCCTCCAGGCGGTCTCTCCCTCTGGCTGGTGGTGTGGCTGGTCCTCGGCAAGCCAAGTCCGGCGTTTGCGTGTCCGCACCTGTGCGTGTGTTACCCGACGCCCATGACTGTGAGCTGCCAGGCGCAGAACTTCACCGCCGTCCCGGTCGGAGTGCCCTATGAGTCGCAGCGTGTGTTCCTCCAGAACAACCGGATCACGGAGCTTAGAGTTGGCTCGTTTGGCTTCGGAACTCAGGTATGAGAGGAGACGATGGAGACAGTTTGGAGCAGTTCTATGGATTCGTTTCTCGTGGAGAAGTTGTAAGTGTTTTTTCGTGTGTTTCACCTGCCAGGTTCTGTGGCTGTTTTCCAACAACATCACATGGATCGAGGCTGGGGCCTTCAGTGAGCTCAGGGACTTGGAGGAGTTGGACCTGGGGGACAACCCGAACCTCCACAGGCTGGAGGGGGGAGCCTTCCGCGGCTTAGAGAAGCTCCAGAGCCTCCACATGCACCGCTGCAAGCTCACTGCTCTGCCCCATGACATCTTCCACAAGCTGTACAGCTTACAGTTCCTCTACCTGCAGGTAGGGGCAGCAGAGTCGCATAGAAATGAATGACACACAGTTGGACGCTTACACATTCAGCCAGCCAGCCACCCACACACACACACCCACACTCACACACACACACACACACACACACACAGCATCACACATGTTCCAAATATTACAAACGCCACTGTCTGCTCTGCTAATGTTGACCCCTCCTCTGTCTTCAGGAGAATCATCTCCACTTCCTGCAGGACGACATCTTCTCTGACCTCATCAACCTGAGTCAGCTCTTCCTGCATGGCAACCGCATCCGCACCCTGTCAGAGAACGTGTTCCGGGGCCTGGTCAACCTCGACCGCCTCCTTCTCCATGACAACCGCATCAGGCAGGTGAACCGCCGCGCCTTCCGCGACCTGGGCCGCCTGACCATGCTGTTCCTCTTCAACAACACCCTGGCCGAGATGCCCAGCCAGACCCTGCGGGACACCCAGGGCATCGAGTTCCTCCGCCTCAACGCCAACCCCTGGTCTTGCGGCTGCGAGGCCCGCGCCCTGTGGGAGTGGTTCCGCGAGGCCCGCGTCTCCTCCTCCGAAGTGATCTGCGCCTCCCCGTCCAACCGCCGCGGCCAGGATCTCCGCTTCCTCCGCGAGATGGACTTCGCCCTCTGCCCCCTGCCCGACCCCGGCTCCATCGGCGGCTCCACCACCACCACCTTCAGCACCAAGACCCGCTGGTGGTTCCACAAGAACAAGCCCCAGTCGTCCACCAAGGGCGTCTTCGAGAAAGCGTCGGAAACCGTCAAAGCCGGTTTGTACGGGAAAGGCCCGTCCACCACCACCTCGGTCGTCAAGTACGAGCTGGGTGACGAAGAGCTGGCGCTGCCCAAACTCGACCCGGAAGAGTACTGGACCAACTACGGCAACGAGGACTCAGGCGTCACCCTGCGGTGCTTCGAGCTCGAGTGTCCGCCTGAGTTCGACGTGCCCTCCTCCTCCTCACCCTCACCCTCCTCCTCTCCCTCACTCTTCTGTTCACTAGCTCTCGCTCTCTTCACCCTCCACTTGCTCTTCGGTTGAAAAAGACTCTCGGCTCCACCCTCCCCCGTTCCCTGCGGCCTGTTTTAAAGGCTGCGAGGGCCCCTGTTAGACTCTCAACACCCCCTTTGCCCACGTTGCTGTGAGCCGATCCTCAAGGCACAGCCAGGGAGATGGGGGGGATGGATAGATTCTGAATCTATACCACCTACAGGGCTTAACGCATTTCAGGGCTGCTAAAAGTTCTCGAGCTAAGATCATATACTATATATCTACAATACTCTGCAGGTGAGGCTTTCTGTGTCTCACCTGTACGATGTCATGATTCCCTGCGAGCAGGGCCACGAGGGCTGATTCCATCTCTAAGATCAACTCGGTCTGACGGCAGTTGTTAATGATGTTGTGGATTTCGTCTCCTCGACTTAGTTAAACCTACCAGTGCTATGGGTGCATCCGATAACACGGCTGCTACCAATTACTACAATTACTGTTAGAACCAGTGCGCAGTAATGACAGTATTCTGTAACCACTTAAAGTGTCATGTACATAGACATGTTATCCTGTGAGTGTTCTCTCATCTCACATCTGTGGTCCGGCATTTTCCCTTTTCGTCTAAACCCATGAAAACTGTGACGACTAGTGCTTCTACGGGGCAAGAGAGACAGAGAGAGAGAGATAGCGAGAGGGAGAGAGAGTGACGGGGATGGAGAGAGAGAGTGAGGGAGAGAGAGAGAGAGAGAGAGAGAGAGAAAGAGAGAGAGAGGGAGGCAGAAAATATACTGTGAAATCTGGAGGGAGGTCGGAGTAAATGAGGTAGAGGGAGCGGTGCAATAGAAAAAGCCACAGATACAGAAAACAGAAGGAGGAGGAGAGGATTAGCGAGAGTAAGAGATAAAGAGGAGGGAGGAAAGAGGGCGGCGACATTCGTGCAGCAATAAGAGAAGGCAAGGTGAGATGAGACAGCGCCAGTGGTAGAAGCAGAGACCCGCAGGAGAAAAGTAATAACTCCACTCGCTCCAATCCATCCATCCATCCATCCATCACCATCCTCTGTAAATACGATGTCACTCGACCACAGGGAACACACATGCTTCCTGTCAGGAAGCCGGAGAATACTTTGGTTTTTATGAATGTCTTTCTGTGACATATTGATATGACGTGTAAGAGATTGTTTCAATGGATAAAGATGAAGATCTAGATAAAAAAAAGATACACTGAATATTTCCTGAATCATCATGTTCTTCTTTGGGACGACGTGTTTACAACTATTTTCTCAACATGGTCAAAGTTCAACAAGACGAGTTAATCAAACAAAGAGGAGCAGATTGTCTCTGGGTGATTAAGCAGTGACTTAAAGGTCTTGACCACATGGGGCCATAATGTCACAGACAGGGGCCGCTCACATTGGCTCATCATGGGCATCTGTGTGTGTGTGTGTGTGGAATAATAGGGACGAATGGCATCGCAAGACGGCAACACGTCAGTGAGTTTATCACTCCGCTGATTCATCGCCGGGCGAAGCCAGATGGACAGACGAGGTGTAAATTGGCTGATTTGTAAATACACCAAGAGAGCAATGTAGGGGCAGGAGGCAGCTCACGCCCAGAGGATGCGCAGCGAGAGACGTAGGTAGAGCTTCAAAGTTACAGCTGTAAGGGGGACGCTCCATGCTGAGGCTGCAGGAAGGCTTTCAGTGGGGACAGAGGAGAAGGAAGGAGTTGCCAAACATGGACATCCTCCCGCCGCTTCTCGTAAAGAACGTTTCCACGTCACCTCGTAGGAAGAAAAGTGGCTTTTGTCAACTGTTTATTTTGTGTTTACATTTTTTTTTTCTCTCTCCAAGCGCTCGCTCCGTCTCTCAAGGACAGAGATGATGGAGGAGGAGAGTCTCTGTAGCTTCGGCGGAGGTGACGAGGGCAAGGCGGCGATATAGTAGGAGGGGGAGAGTGGGAGGGACACACACACACACACACACACGCAGACACACACACACACAGACACACACACACACATATACACAGAAGAAAAGATTATGTATTGCCTCTCGCTGTAACAAAGTGGCCTGTTTAAAATTCCTTTTCTTCAGCTTCGGGAAATATTCAGTGCAGCCATGTTGCCAAGTGAAGTGGAGGAGGTCAGACTGAGCCCGGGTGCTCTTCAGTGACCTCGACAGTGCAGTAAAGGTCACTGTCAGACGACCAAAGTGCCAGTTATACCATTTCCCGCTCACGTTCCCAGTCTGTCTCTGTGCATGTTCTGTGTTTTGTATCTGACAAAGAAATATTGAGTATGATCTATGACATGTTTGTTATTTATTTTTATTGTAAAGACGATAAAAGATGACGCGGCTCACAAACAATAAATTCATACTTGTTTTAACACAAAATGTCCTCTCTCGTGTGTGGGTGTCTCATTCTATGTCTTGGCTCCTGTCAAACCCCCTAAGCAACCAAAGCACAGACACACATACTCACACCTGCGCCCCCCCACACACTCACACACATGCACACACGTGGCCACTGTGTAAGTTCTCCAGGCAGCTTCTTAAACTGTGATCTGCTCAGTGGCAAAACCAAAACAAAACGGGAGCGGTTCAACCTTTATTACTATTCAACAGTATCTTCAGCATCTGCACACAGCACAATATGTCAGCCATCAGACCAGCAGCATCATCACTGATGGAGTGTCCCATCGAGGAGGAGCAGTGCTATGGATACAATCAGACTGTGACACAGACACATTCAGCCAATAGTGTTTTAGACATTAGATGGTGTCATGCAGAACTTACATAGGCACCCAGTTAAAGTTGCAGTGTGTTTGGTCGTTTTTGTCACATCTAAAAATGTTACGAAACAATTATACTGACAATTTCATGAATTTATAATCACCCAAATGTATTCTTTTTTTCTACAACACTTAAATTAGCCCATTCATGTATATTTACATGAGGAGTGGGTCCTCTCTATGGGGGCCGCCATGTTTTTACAGTTGCCCAGTGCCACGTCCGTGCCCTTTTTGTGTCACTTCCTGTTTTATTGTGAAACCATCATCCCTGTGTGTGTCTGTGCACTTAACTTCCTCTTGTTCTAACCCGGCCTGATTATCCCAACTGGTGTCACCTGTTTGTCATCGTCGCACCTGATCTGTGCTCCCACTCGTTGTCTCGTCCATTTAACCCTCTCACCTCCCCCGGTCTGTGGCGACACATCACAGATGTCTCCTGTCTCTGTCAGTGTTCAGATGATCAGTGATCTGTCTGTTGATGATTATAATGGTTTTGACCTTTGCCCGTCCCTGGATAACGCCTGTGCCTGCTCCCTGTTTTACCTCACAGTAAATAAAGACTCTGATCTGTCGTCTGCGCGTGGGTCTCGGTCGGTCCGGACGACATACATCTTCGGAGTTGTAATGACGACTGAAGTCTACCATAGGTTCATTCAGTAGGGTGAAGGTGAGATGATGGAAACAACATGCAACTTCACCTCTAGATGTCACCAAATCTTACACACTGCACTTTTTAAAGGACTTTTCCCCCATATCTGCCAAAGTACAATAATCACACTCTAACCCTCTTCCCATTTCCTCCTCATCAAAACACAACAATAAAAATAAGTAAAAAGTGAAACATCATATTATTGGGGGCAACAGTGGCTCAGTGGTTAGAGCAGTTGCCTTTGGAGGCAAAGGTTCGAATCCCACTTGGACTTTGTTGCAGTGTCACTGGCCCTGACAGTGATACCCTGAATGGCCCCATGTGTACTGGTAGAAATACCCTGCGACCCACATTACTGGATAAGCGGTTGAAGATGACATGACATATTACATTATTACATTAATAGCTCAACTTTCTCTAATTCGTTTTGATGATGTCTCCATCTGACTGGGGTTCACTAATGGTGAACTCAGTGGATTGGACATGATTCAATAAAGGCTAATATCCGAGGTGTCATAGAAAACCATACTAGTAATTATGCCATCCCTTCTATTTTGAACATGATTATTTGATCTAAAAGGTGCCGTGTATAAGAATTGGTGACATCTAGAAGTGAAGTTGTATGTTGTATCCACCACCTCCGACTCAGCAGGAGAACCTATATTAAACTTCTGTTGTCATTAAAACTCAGAGGATGTTTAGTATGTCCACTCTGGGCTATTGTAAAAACATGGCGGCTCGCTTAGAGGGGACCCACTCCTCATGTAAATATACTTTAACGGGCTCATTTATGGGTAACAGGAACAAAAATACATTAAAGGGGTATATGAAAATGTGAGAATGTAATATTTGTTTGAAACAATAGAGGTGACGGAGATGACCAAAATCTGATGCAATTTTTGCTGTGCTCTTTAGAATGTTATGTATCATAAAAAAAGCAGAACTATAGGGTCATTGAATTTCGTTTTTAGATATTTCACTCTCTTTTCCAGACATGTTTATTCTAGATCTGATGCACAAACAGATCGCAGATCGCAGTCACTGATCGAAACAGCAAACACACACTGCAAATGCACACACACACACACACACACACACGCGGAGATCCCACTCAGAACTCACGCTGAGGTATCAAAGCTTGCCTTGTCTTGCCTATATAAGGACGAAACAAGTGCATCAGAAAGCTCATCCTTTACCGAGCTTCTGTGGGGCAGGAGGGAGAAAAAAAATTCCATGACGCACCTTCGTCTTGGCAGAGAACATGTCAACGGCGTGGGACTGATTGGACAACATCCATGCCACTCAACAACGAGACACAATGGGAGTGACTGCGAGAGAGGGAGGGGAGGTGGGACGTGAGCATCTCTGCGGAAGCCGTGGACTGGATGAATATTAATCACTCCCGTGTTGATTCATAAGAAAAGAGGGGGCATGGCGCAGACTTGGGGCGGAAGCTGGAGAGCGAGTGCGTCACCACTTTGTCACAACTCGTCTCCCCCCCGCCGCGCCGCCATCTCTCCATCATTCCCTCTCTCACACACACACACACTTCTCACTTTCTTGTTCTCTCGGAGACAGTTTGCATGTTGTTCACGTGTGTTTCCGGCGTCGGGTTTTTCTACAACTTCTCCGACTCCAATCTAACATCTCCGCCATCCCTCGACACCCGCTCCCTGCCTTGTGCTCGCTTATTCACACTCTCCCCTCCTCCCTCCTCTGGCTCGTCTGACTCAAGGATCTGATCTCACTCATTCATAAAGTCGAGAAGACGTTCTCCCGTTTGTTTGTGCCCGGATTCTGTTCTATTTCCGGCAATACATCTGCAGTTCTCCTCGCTGTAAACTCCATTGTGTGTCTTTGCAGCGCGTCTCCCTTTTCGCAGCCAATCGAGCAGAAACCAGGCTGCAGAGACCTTTGATCTGCTGACCATCCGAGGGTGTTTGAAACATACGTTGTGCGCGGAAACGCCACAACATGCCTCGAAATCAGAGATCATGCAAGATGAAAGAGTATTTATCTGGATGCACATGGGTACACACATACTTTGAATTAAAAGCCAGATCCACTTTGTCTCCATGGTGATGTCTGGTGTGCGTATGTGACGTTACATGCATGTCCATGACAGACACAATGGGAGAGACCCTCATCGTGTGTGAGTGATAAAAGGAACAGGTGACAAGGAATGGGATCTGATCATGCAGCTCTCACCAAATGAAAGGAATCATTTGTGAGAAAGAGAGAAAGAAAAACAGAAAGACCCAAAGAGGTGTGATGGTTGACTCATGTACTTGGATCCGATCACGGCCGAGAACATTTGGTGGGCTTAAGTGTGCGCTCACACGCACGTGCAGACGCACCCTCTCTGGCAGCACTTGCTCCCACTTGGAGACAGACGTTCTTTATAGCATCATATGAGCAAGACGCACGCATTTTAACACAACACACACACGCACACCTACAACATTGCAGACAATGTATACTCTCACATGCGCAAGTGACCAAGTAGGTGGCTTCGAATTCTGCGTGTTTGACGACATATTTTTGCATTCCGGTGTGAATGTTTCTGTGATGATGAATGCGTCATGAACTCTGCTGTGGTATATGTCATATACACATTCATGAATTAAAGAAATAAATCACTGAATAACACCCTTAAACAGATATTGATGTAATAGGGAATTAACACTCAGACGCACGCACACAGCTGAGCGGTACCAAACATATCCCCATGCAAACACTTAGCCAGATAAAGTCAGGGCAAACAGATGGGCACACTCACATGGACGTCTCAGATGGATTCTGACATCATCCCAGTGATGATATAGAAAACGAGGAGGAGGAGGAGCGGGGGAAGAATGCATCTGTGGGAATGAAAGAGATGGGAGATGGAAAACACAGTTATAATTGCAGGTGAGGATGCAGCAAGTGATGGTTTGCAGGAGAGCTGGTTCTCACCTGCTGTGGCTCTCTGAATTCACTCCCTTCTTTTCTAACATGACTCAGCGTAATTCATGGGTTCAGCAGGCGAGGTAATAAAAACATTAAAAGTTCAATGAAGGATTCTTTGGCTGTAAAAATCGAAACCGTTTTGAAGTCATTTTCTTCGGTGTGGTTTGTTATGATGAACAAGAAAAGACAAGTTACATTTATATTTTCAACCTGTCATGTTTTGAAAGCTCAGCTGTCATTTTCTTTTCATAACTCTGGAGGGCGTTGATTTACAGTGTTAATCCAACAGAAATGACTTGTGAACTCGTTCGATTGAAGGAAACTGCATCGAGTCAAAATTCACAAAGGACTAGCACACTAAAATAATGTGATTAAGACTCTAAAGACCTCTGGATGTAAACAATCTGCACACGATCCACAGTTTCTACTCTGGGCTTGGATCTGGAAGTCGAGTCGTCACATCCCATAATCTCAAGGGATGAATGCATGACAAAGAGTTAGGGATAGAGCAAGTATGAATTCTGTAAAGTTGCTCTGATGTTTCAGGTCAAAACCACAAAAAAAGCCAAACACCAGCAAGTGTGACGGAGGCATATCACTGCATATTGTTGCAGAGTCATACACACACATACTATTAGACCTTGACATGGCCACTTGTCCAGCTGAGGTGGCCCTCCACAGGGTCCAATCCGGCCCCTGAGATGACTGCTCAAACTTAACGAATTTTTCGATAAAAATAGCAACCTGCTTATGCTGGAGCGGCCGGTAAAACATCTGGAGCTGGCGGGCTCCATACATTGTACTGGTGCGGCCCACTTGAGATCAAATATGGATGTATACGTGGTCCCTGAACTAAAATGAGTTTGACACTTCCGGTCTAGCAAGTTTGAAGGTCAACACGGTGGTTTTCCAAGCATCAGAATCCACTGATGTAAAAGATGACAAAGCAAGTCACAGTTTGTCAGTGGGGCTGTTATAATTCTCAGCCATGACACAAAACATGACTCAACAATCACTTCATCAGACAGGGTGGCGATCTCGACATCATTCCGATCCTTTTGTTTTCAAGGCATCTACAAGAAAACCTCCAGGGCACAAACACCAAGCAAACTGCCTTTCAATCATAACTTAAAGAGGACAAGATATTCCAGTGGAATTACATATCCCACCAGTGGATTAGTGGAAATTTGGATATAAACTCTGTTTGATCATTTGGGAGGCAGCTGTAGTTTGTCCAGAACAAATGAGTTGGGTTTATATTCAGAGGAAATATCTATTGAAAGAGCGTTTGTGTGTGTGTGTGTGTGTGTGTGTGTGTGTGTGTGTGTGTGTGTGTGTGTGTGTGTGATGTCTGATCCCTCTATCGTTCATTATACAGCAGCAAAAAAATGAATCCTCCCACTCCTCCCTGTACCAAATTAAAAGTGCCACAGTCTCACTACCTACATAAGCTTTAAGCCGAACCCCTCCCTCAGATCTCTGCCTCCATCTTTCTTCCTGACCATGTTTTACAGACTCACGTGGAGCCGCTCCACCTGTTTTCTTCTAATCACATCCCTCGGCAGGGAACTTTGACTTTATCCCAAAGTCGTCCCACTTCTCTCTCTCTCTCTCTCTCTCTCTCTCTCTCTCTCTCTCTCTCTCTCTCTCTCT
>JAFBJT010021056.1:9684-46137 GCA_016785325.1 Chascanopsetta lugubris | reverse complement strand
CTCTCTCTCTCTCTCTCTCTCTCTCTCTCTCTCTCTCTCGCCCTCTCTCTCTCTCTCCCCAACTCCTCCTCTGTTATTCTCTCTGCTCGTCCTGTTCTCATGGCGATGACTGCATCACCAAAGTGTGACTTACTCACGTTTGTTTGTTGATCTGATATTAAAGGCTCAGTAGGTAAACTTTCACAATCTCCTGGTATCAGTGCATGGACTCAGCCAATCAGGGGCCAGAGGCATCCATAACCAAATGTTTATCACGGTTTGTGCACATGCTGTGCAGCTACCCACTCTCACACGTGCGTTCACTCAGGCTATGTCCTCACAAGAACAAACTTTCATCACAAAAATGCAGTGTTTGAACATATCCTCCTCAAAACATTGCATTTATTTATTTTTTGCTTTGCATCAGCAGCCCCTCGCTGCCACCCAAGTACCATCGCTCCCGCAGGTGGTGAGTCCACAGTACAGAAGGGGGCATCCAAGAGGTAACGTGGGGTTGAATGTAGTGCCCAAGGATACTTCAGCATGTGGGATGGGTAAGTCTGGAATCGAGCCTACGACCCTCTGGTCACAGGACGACTCATCTAACACCTTAGCCACAGCTGCCCATCACTCTTCCTGACAGATTTGTAAAATCAAATGAACACGCTGTAGTATCTATTAGGTGGCATTGTAATTTTTCCACCCAAACCACAGGGGAGCCATTGGTTCAGAAAGGCAAGAAATCAACATTGATACAATATGAAATATCCTCAGAAGTATATCTGAATAGTTACTGATTTCTATGCGGGTACAATGAGGCATGAACTCCTGTCTTCCATAACTTACTCCCCAGATATGATAATACAGTCCTCAGCCAGGCTTCCAGCTTTATTCACCCGGTCCCTGACAATGATGATGTCATGTGGAGAAAAGGACATAGAAAAAGCAGATTCATGACAATACATGTTTCTGTAGATAAAATATTTAGTATAGAATTGGGCAATATTGAATCGTAATGAGCTGAATATATTTGTATATTATATTTGTATCTAACTGTGTCAGTGTCAGTGTGCAGAGCACATGGCCTTCGGTGGAACACTGCAAACACAACAGCAGACAAACCGACACAGACAGTGACAGTCTCCATCATCCCTCTGCCAACAGCAGCACACACGACCAATGATGAGTCTATCTCGGCATTGACGTTGAATCCGTTCAAGTCCCACAGCTCCCATGACCTTGGAAAAGCTGATGTTTGAGAATGTGTGACATATTTCTTGTCTGGTTACCTTGGTCAGATTATCTCTTTCTCTCTGTTTGACTTCGTTTACCTGATGAAGAATGACGCTCACTGTCATTGAGAGTAGTTGAATTGTACGGTTGTTTGTGCTGATTGATGCTGTAGCATCCATTGTTTTTTCCATTTCCATTTAAATCCAATACAGTAATAACAAAATGAAAAAATAAAATCCAGTGTAGTTTTGTCTCTGGAGTGCCAACTCATAATATCACATTATCTTGCAGTAAAGACAAAGTAAGAATGACTCATATTCAACAGGAATATAGACCTGTGTGCTGCCTCTGACACAGTGAACCACAGAATCCTCCTGTCTACCATCAGCTTGGAATCTCTGGACCAAGGTTCGGTGCTTGCCCCCCTTCTCTTTTCAGTGGAAGTGGGACAAGCACTGCACCACCTCACTTGGTGCTGTCATTCACTCCCATGGTTTCTCATACCTCTGCTAAGCACATGATACCCAGCTCTTCTTGTCGTTCCCACCAGATGACACATCTGTTTCTGCACACATCTCATGCTGCCTGGCTGACATTTCTAAATGGAAGAAGGAACACCACCTTCAGCTCAACCTGTCTAAGAGCTTCCTGTCTTCCCAGCCAGTCCCTCCTGTCAACCACAGATTAAAATAAATCTCGAAACCAAACTCATACCCACAGTCTGCTCATAAACCGTGTCATGACTAATGACCTGCTAACCTTCAAGGTCCATGTTGCCTCAATTACCATCATCATCATGCTGATTTGCCCGATACAACATCAGGAAGATCAGACTTTGCTTGTGTTGTATGTCACTTTGGATAAACACGCAATTTTAGAATAGAAGGACGCAGGGGAAACTGCAGTAAACACAAGTTGACCAGAGGTACTGGTGGCGGAACAGGGAAGTTGCAGCCCTGCCAGAGGCCTTAACACTGCAGCCCACTCAGCACAATCGGAATAGGATTTGTCTCCAGGGATTTCGACTCACACAGAACTCGCAAACAAACGTAACAAGGGCAGTTGTTTCCTTGCGCTGACTGAGAGAAGTGTAGTTATCTTGGCTCAGATCCAATTCTCTCTTCTCTGTTGTAGTGAGAGAGAAACATTTGCATCGACGCCTGAAGTCTTAAACGGAGGCAGAGTTCACTACCTCCTGCTTCGCCAAGGGATGAAGGCCTCTCTCTCTTGATTTATATTGTAAAGGGGACCTATTATGGTTTCCCTCACTTTTAAACACACTGTTGTAGTGTAGAAGTATCACTAATAAACTGGTCAAACCCGTATAAAATGACCTAAATGCACGTTTGTGTGATTTAACAAAGACGGTGGCAGCTTCATAAATGTAGGGTGGGTGTGTGTGTCTGCACTAGAGGATGTCAATCAAACAGAGGCACTCTCCAACCTAATGTGATCTCAGAATCCATTGTGGGCCACTGGCGCCAGTTTAGCAGGCAACAGGCTTTGTTTACATTGCTGAGTTAGAGACGGTGCTCCAGAGACAGAGGCACAACACATGGATAAATGGACCGGACAAAACATAAAGGGGATGGACTGTAGCAAGACAAGCTTGATGATTTTATTTTCACGGTCAGCCCTCTCCCTCAAAACAACGAAAAGTAGGTGTGAAATACGGTAACACAGTGTTTATATTTACGGACATACGCTTATGTTCATCTGTTAAAACCGATTCATTTTCCTTGCAATGTTTATGTTTTGCAGTGAAGGCTGCCGGCTGAGAGCCGCCTGTGAGGGTGAAACTTGCTTACTTAGAAAGGGGGACTAACCAACATTTTCAACCAATCTGGGATCGCCTACCGATCAGCCAAGCAGGAGATAGTGAGGTTTCAGGAGGGGAGGGGGGTTGAAAACAAACTCCTGTTTCTCCCTAGGAAGGAATTCCTGAGTTTTATATGCGCTCGTTTTTCAGACTATAAATACAGTTTATCATCATAATAGAGAATAAAGAACAAATAGGGAGCCACTTAAATGGACATAATAGGTCCCCTTTAAAGTTTGATCAGACAGATACTATGCATGTCTGTAGTGCTGCAGTCGTTTGGTTTCACTACCAAATTTGCAGCCCATGAGGAGAAAAGCTTACGATTCTGAATAATAAAAGTACGAATGGAATTATATTAACTCTAAGGTTATTCTGAAAAAATTGGAGACCAGAAACCATGAATAGACAGGAGAATTTCTCATGTGGGAGTCACTGAACACTGACTGGGCCAGCTGACCCTGATCTGGCAGTCTTAGCTTTACTCTGAGGGGAGCATTTCAGGGAGATGGCGAGAACAGGAGCCTGCTCATAGTGACATAATCATGACCCCATGTTTGTGGGCTGACGGATGTCCAGTTCAGAAGTGAAAAACGTCCAGTTCACAAGTTGGCCACTTGAGGCTGGCCCCGAAAGCGAGGTCAAACCCCATGTTAAAATGGTTAACTTTAGATGTGAATGAAACATGTTTAAAACCTGGTACAAACTATGGCTTTGGTCTAAATCAATCACTTTTCTTCCTGAGGTTTGAAATTGTGTATAATTAAGGGCCTCTTGAGTGACACCTGGGCTGGCGAACCCCATCTCCGCCTGTGCTCCGTCTATTTGCCTGCCTTTGATGAAGCAGCGAGGAGAAGTTAGGCATATCGGCAAGATGGTGACAAGTGAGCTGCCCCTGGAAGCTGCGTCCATCTTTATATACAGAGAGCTCTAAACCCAACCTTGTATGACCACTGAAACTATAAGTTCCATAGTCATTCTGGCAAAAGTCTAATTAAACCGACTTGGCTGTGATTCGTTGTGATGTGGATCACTGGAGAATAGCACTCATGTTCTGGATGAGACTTCCTGCATTCACAAACAAGTCCACTATGGAGGTCAACATGCTATTTTAGCACATGGTCACTTTAATGTTAATACCAACATAGACACAGCTCAAGAAGTTTGCATGTTTAACATGTTCCCACGGTACAGTGGAGGAGCTTAGCCTATTTGAAGTGAAAATCACAAAACCTAACCTGCTCAAGTATTAGTAGAAAACTCTGACCTTAGTGATTGTTAACATACCAACCTCACCTTAGGATACACCTGATATGTGAAACATGTACAAGGATGTTACATTTCTTGCAGAACTGCCAACGCGGTGATGTACGTAATCATTTGCCCTGGGATATTCTCCACACAGTGAAATGACAATGCTACGAGAAAATAGTGGCAGAAAGCAACATTGCTCCAAACAGACAGCAGCTCACACTTCTTTTGGCCAATCATGGAAAGTGTATTCATAGATTGTTTTGCAAGGGAGATCCTGCATACTATACCTTGATCTAAATTTGACTTATTTTTAAAGGGTTGAACTTCAATCAATTCATGTCTGGCCCACATAGTTTTTTTTCATCACACTGAGACAATAATCTTGGCTCTCGTTATGAAAGGATTCCGAGACAATCCCAGTTTTTGTCTTTTGTACACAATCAAAAGGCGTCACGCAGCTAAATATAGAATCTCAACCTCGTGTCACATTTGGCGAGCTTGGTCTTGTCTGATATACACTGATTCTTGTTGATCCCAGCAGACCCTTAGAGAGTTTGTGGACTAGAAATGAGTCACCCTCCAGCAGCTTTCCTGCCTCCTCGCCTTCTGCCGTCATCACCCTGTTCTATTTTCATTCACAGGAAATTATCATAAAAATCTCTGTATTCAACTAGAATCCTCATGGATAAACTGTATCATTAGCTAACTTAGAAACAGTTGGTGTCCTATTGTCTTTTTTCTTATTGCAATAGTTAAAATCTTGACTCTTGACTGTTACTTTCTGGTTCAGCTTTAATTGCAGTTTCCTGGTGGATTCAGAATTGCCCTGGGTTATGCATGCATGTATATTCATATTCGAGAATGGGGCTCTATATCCTTTTACACTACTTCCCCTTGAATGGTATATACTATATGATACACATGGAAATCAATTGAAAAATCAATCCATCATTCAGTTTGGCATCACAAGAACAAACACTGTTTTTTTCACATATGGACTAACACAGGTAGAGAACTCCCCGAAAGCTGAGGGGATAACCGCCCCTTAAAGCATAAGGGGTGGGGCAGGATGTGGTCCAATGCTCAGACATGCAGATATTTTTTAATGAGGGTGACGAATGAAATGCCAATGGTCAGTTGCTCCAGGCGTTTCACAGAATTATCTTTTACAGCTTAAAGAATGAGGGAGAGTGACTCCATGTGACAACAAAAGGGGAGATAGTTGCAGTTGTATGGCACCCATGATTTTTTTAAAATTACTGTCTAATATAACAAAAGACTCTGAAAACGTAAACTTTAAACAATGATACTTGGGAATTTTGACAGTCATGGCAGAAATGTGTTGTAAATACAAACAAGGAAAGGCGAAGACAGGGAGAAAAGCTTACTAAAACAATATGGTGTTGTACCACTTACTCTTCTCTCCTTTATGAAGAAGAAAATACTTATTGTATCCAGTAGTTCATTTGAAAAACACTTTGTTTTCTCGGACAATGCTCATATATAGTATAAATTAAACCACGGGTGTTAAAATAGTGTTTTTACAGGGCACAGTTGAGTTGGTGGTGAGTGGCAAGAGGTGGCCAGGTGGCAGCCAATGTCAGTTTGGATTGCTGTCACCCTTTGTGTTAGATTAATTAAGAAATGAAAAAAAAAATTGACAAGTAGTGGGAGGAATAAACCAAACAACCACAAAATACAACACAACAGAAAAAACCTAAAAAAGGGCCAAACTGGAATGAACGTATCACATGAATGTCGAGAGAACAACAAAATATTGGGAAATAACTTCGACAGAGATACTTAAACAATCTACAGATCTAGACAGAGAATCTAACAAGCAAAGAGCAGCTGTTTTCCCGCCCCTTGCCTGTCTATTGGGTAGGATCTGATAAGTGGGTGTGGCAAGCCTATCAGCAAAAAAAAAACTGACAGAAGAGTACACACACATTAAGTACAGATTTTACTTCAGGCCACAGCCCATAATACTCCCGACATGGAGCGGAAAGAGCCTCAAAGACAGGAGAGCACGCTCAACAACGGGCATCAGAACAGGATTCAGGGCCTGGTGGTGCGTGAGTTCGAGCCAGCTGATGAAGACGAGGTGCAGCGCATCTTTTATGAGGGGATGATGGAGATGATTCCCGACACTGCATTCAGAGCCCTGAGGTATCACCCCGAGAATGTCCTGTTCTACACGGCTGTGACAGGTAACCTCAAACACTATGTTTACTTTTGACTGTCCATGACAATAAGATGGTTGGCTGTTGGATTTCAGTCCACAGTGTGAGTGCTGACACGTGACTATAGACTGTTTGGTCTTTGACTGTGGGAACAGCTAACAGACTGCAATGTAGTCAGGCAAACTGGTTTTAAGATAACAGGTCTGTCAGCCTATTCTTTCGCAACAATAATGTTGAAGTAAAGGTGAAGTGTGTACAATTTGGTGATATCTAGAGGTGAAGTTGCATGTTGTATCCCATCACCTCACCTGTCCACTCTGGGCCACTGTAAAAACATGGCAGCCCCAGTATAGAGGACCCACTCCTCATGTAAATATACATTAATGGGCTCATTTAAGGTTAATAGAAAATAATGATATATGTAGATGATGATAGATTCATGAAAATGTCGGTATACAATTGTTTTGTAATATTTTTAGAGGTCAAAATGACCTTAATCGTACACACTTCACCTTTAAGATTGAAAAAAAACGTTAATGTGACCAAGCTACCAGTATGTGCGCTGCTCATTAAAATGACTCTGTCTCACAGTTGTCCTCCATGTTATGTCTCTGGCAGTTCTGTGTTTGGTCGTCACCATGTGTTGGGCAGTGATAGTGATGGTCCCAGTCCTCATTCTGTGTGGTCGCTACTTCTACAGCACACGTGTGATCAACAGCTTCTTGACACACTCCTTGAACACCGACATGGGTGACATTCCCGGGTACTATATGAAATCAGCAGGTATGATGTTTTCATTTCACTCAGAAGTAATCTGGCCTACAGACTGAAATATGATCTTCACGTTGTACATGTGTCGGTGACAGATGTACAACGCCCGAATCAAGGAAAATGCGAACTTCTCAAATGTATTTGGTGGAAAGATGGTCTCAGTTCGAACATGAGATAGTACAGAATATCTCTCTATGCCAACACAAATAAAAAAATGTAATGATAAACAAAAACAACAAGCAGGTGGCGATACTAGAGAGGGACATATCCCCTTCTACCCTCAATTAGCTGCATTTTAATTTGAATAGTCCCTCTTAGTTTCACAAGTAAATACAACATGACCCCAAAAACCATGTTTCATGTAATATGTGTCGTCTGACAGCCTCTGTAGTGTCAGCCCATGCAGGACCCATTGGGCTGTATGAGCATGTCCTGTTGATTGGAGGAAGCCCATGTTACCAAGTTCCAGCCGCCACACTGTCTGTGTCTCACACTCCATGCACTCGTGTTTTCACTGGGTGTGTGGGGGGGTTATTTCTGAGCCACCACACACAAAGTGACCTTAAACATCAAGTTGAATTCAAAGAACAAGTCGACGCAGAGAATAATATGTGTCATATTACCATGTGATAAACATGCTACTTTTAAATTCTAAAACTATTACGAAATTACATACTGACATTTTCCTGAATTTGTAATCACCTAAATATATTACCTTTTCCCATTACCCTCGAATGAGCCCATTAATGTATATTTAGATGAGGAGCGGGTCCTCTCCACGGGGGGCCGCCATGTTTTTACAGTAGCCCAGAGTGGACATACCAGACATCTTTTCAGTTTTAAGGACAACTAAAGTCAACCATACGTTCTCCTGCATGTTCAGAAGGGTGAAGGTGAGTCTTACACACTGCACCTTTCACACTCTCAAACCTTATCTATTTTTCTCTTTCCATTCAGCGGACCCAACTCTCACAAGCACATTTTCTTTGACTGGCTGAATTCAAAAATATAAACCATGCTGTGAAATAGATGGAGGGTTGGTCTTACCTGGCATATTTCCTCACCTGTGTTTTGATGTGGTGTCTCTTCCCTCCACCTCAGACTCCCGTCTGTGGGTTGCAGAGCTGAACGGCAGAGTGGTGGGGCTCGTGGCAGCATTGAAGCAGCAGGGGTCGGGAGGTTCTGTGGATCTGAGGCGGATGTCTGTCGACAGGAGGATCCGGCGGTGTGGGGTCGGGGTGGCGCTGGGTCGGAAACTTCTGGAGTTTGCCGCGGCTCACGGTTACTCTACCGTTCAACTGAGAACCATAGCGTACCAACCGGCGGCACACCGCCTCTACCAGCGACTGGGTTTCCGCCAGGTGGGGATCACCAACGGTTATGCCACGCCCGGCTCAAAATGGACCCTGATGGAAAGATTTTTCTACAGAGTCAAGATTCACCACTACAAGCTGGAATTGCAAAATAGCAAGATCAAAAGTCATCAACAGTAACATTAAAGGAGGTGTACGTATAATTGTATGATGCAAACCTCAATGGTAACCAGGTCCTGTATGAATGAAAAGAAAAAGGCCACTGTTTCTATGGTGTTCCATGGTCTGCTGGGCTCTGGACATGTTTGACGTAAGCAATAAGATAAGGCTTTAACCAGTAACACCTCGGTCACAGAGTCCATAACATTCTTCACATGCTATAGTCTTGTTCAGATGCTTCAAACATCAAAATACAGGTTTGTTTTCATTGGATTGTGTTAACCATAGACCGTATTTAAGAACGCACGCTTGGTGTGGAAACGGTGGGGTTTCCTATGTAATCTTGACCTTGAGTTAACTTGTGCTCTGGTTTGGTGCCACATGAATAAAAAGGACTTGGCTGCAAAGGGAAACCCATTCAAAAAACTCACTTACTGAGATGAGAGAGCCAGTGGCACTTTATTCCTTTTCCATTTAGCTGAATTCTAATGTGTGTTCTTATATCATTCTATTTAATGATTGTATAGTAATATTAATATATGTATGTATTGATTGTAAGTTGAGGTAACTCAGCAGCATAGGTCCCACTATCTCTCTTTTTGTATCCAATCACAACCTCCTGCGTGTTGATATTCGAGGTATATAATATAACCTAACCCAACCTAATCTAACATAACCCCCTTCTATGCAGTGTTTTGGTTGTCATGAAAAGTGCTAAAAAAACACAGTCTGTCAATCGATCAATCAATCAATCAATCACACAACATAAGCTAAGTTACCATAACATCATTTACGGGAAGCTAAGATAAGCTCACTTAAGACATCACAGCGCGACATAACAACACGACATAATGTAACATAATATAATTTAAGAGCACCTAACTTAATAACTGGAGCTAACATAACGTACACTCGCCTAACCTAACATCACATAAGAAAACAGAAAAAAAATCACAATATTACATATTGTGACGTGGATCTCTTTCTATTTGCACTAATAAGACACACGCAATGATCTGTAATGCAACTGCCTTTACTGAAGCTTAACTTTCACCTGCCTCAAAACAGACAGAACGGAGGAAAGTGAGGATAACAAAAGCGAAACAAAGTCATGGTGCCACACAAACTGTCCGAACAACAAAACAGAAAACAACAAGGAATATTTCTAAAAGAAACTTAGCACCACATAAAATGCACATAAATGTTATAACTACAAAAATAAGGCAACCATACGGTAAACAGCTCCACGCCCCAAAGTATGCTGGGAAGCCCCAGCACTCTCCTGCACAACATGCTACAATATTTATAGTAATGATTTGCATATTTCCAAAATAACTTACTTTCTGTGCGCGCACTCCGACCAGTGCTGCTGGTCAGGGGAGGAGGTTCCCACATTGTCAGTGGAATGACAATTCCTCCGTATGCTGCCTCAAAAGAAGAACGTTTTTTAATAATTTTGCACATATTCACTTTCGAAAATCCAGCAATTTTTCAAGTCTCAATGATTTGTATTGCTGCACTCAAATTAACCACATCAATCATGTTTTTGTACATCTATGTGAACAACAACGACACTGCCCTCTGTGCCAACAGCGTATATACTGTCCATCCACATTCCTCTGTGTGAGGCTGTTTGTCAGATCCGACACACACAAGTGCTGCTGGTACAAGATAAGACAAGACTATACGAAGAACAATGACTCAGTCAGGCCTCCTCACTTCCCTTCTTTGTCTTGAGCCGACTTACTCAGTGGCAAGTATAAGACTTGTTGCCGTCAGCACAAGAGGGAAAGTATCAGTCACTGTCTTTCCGTACTGTGGCTTAAACTTCTGACAGTTTAAGCTTTGTTAGGTCGTAATCGAGGAAGTGATTGATGGAGCCTTATAGACCTACATTGTACTGACGGAGGACTTTGAGATGTCCATTGATGACTCCCATTAGATTGAACATGTTATCTAAAGGATGTCGTACATTCTTGGTGGAACGTTTCCTTGGACTCAAGACATTGGTCACTGATGGTCACAGGCAGACCCGGCTCTTGGCCATGGCCATAAAGGCGGTTACCTAGGGCGCCACCTGCAGGAGGGGGTATTATTGCAAGCAGCAAGTAAAATAGAATAGTAATAATTTGCATCCCGACTGGCACTTTTCCCTCATACTCTGTCTTGAAAAATGGAAAATGAAAAATGAAAGAGAAAACATTATATTTGCTGTCACTGGGACTGACTTTGAGTTAAACCCACACTGCCACTTTTGTAATCTGTTTTTAGAGTATATTGCAACGTTTTTATTATTTCTATCATTCATATTGTGGGAGCTCTAAATATAGTATTTACTTTCTAAATATAACTATTCAAAACCTGAACAGGAACTTTGGTTTTATTTGTAAATTAATTTAATATTTTTGATTGTTATTTTTTGCAATTTTAGTGTGTTGGTGTGTTTGATCAACAATTAAACCTTTAAGATCTGTCATACAGCTGTTGGCCCGAGTGTTTGGGGTAGTGTGTGCGAGCGTGGGGCAGGAAAATGGCAAGTGCCAGTTCTGGTCACAGGTCAAGGGTCAAAGGTTAAGGCAACTGGAATTTTCTTGATAGGGAGAATTTGAACTTGAAGTGTGTGTCCTTTGAACGGTCAAGAAATCCACCAATTCCCCAAAATCCAAACAGGAAATACATGAGAATGAAAATAGGGGTTGAGGTCAACGCAGCACATGCACTGAAAGTCCTCTGTGGAGCAGAGACATGTAGGTGTCACACAAGTGTATTACGGCCCAAGTTACTTTCCATTTCTGTATGCGTTCTGCATGGCTTGACTCAAAGGCATGTGACATTCACACAGGAACCTGACTCAGCGTAAACTGTAAACACAGTACACTGTTGTGACATTGGCTTGTCCAACACATCTGCCACCATTGAATGTGACAGCAGCGATGTAGTGGCTTGAGTCATTTTATAAAAGAATTGGCATCAGTCAGCATTATTAAATAAATAAATTATTGACTGATGGCGTCACAAAATATATTGTAAAATCATGAAATACAAGGTATGATAAGCACATCCTGTTTTCATCCTCATCACAATGAGTAAGAAAGTTAATGACATACATCACGAGCTATTCTTCTTATTTGAGTTTTAAAGTCATTTTAACAAAAAAAAGTTATTACTGGTGGATAATTTTTTTTTCAAAGAAATTTGACTTTTCTTCTGTTTCACAAAATGAAAAACAATGCCTTTAAAGAATTGTTTCCTTTTTGTTTCAAATGAAACAACGGGTTTGCATTTTCTTTCTACTTTTTAAATGTGCAGCGTGTAGGATTAAAACTCCAGTTATTAAATCTACAAAGGCATTTGTTTTGTCCATTCTGGGCCACTGTGAAATCATGTAGGATTTGTATTGGATTTGACATGTAGAGCAAAATGAATGAAGAAAACAACTACATAAGTCATAAAACCTCATGAAACATCATATCATCTTTTCTATGATGCTCTTCTGCCTTAATCCCTAACCCTTACTCACATTCAACAGCTTCACCCAAATCTTACACATTAGAACATTAAATGTGTTTTTGGACACACGGACCATAGAAAAGTGTTGATTCCCATCTCGGCAACAACATGAACTGAAAGCTGGAATGAGCAGTCAAATAATGAACCCGACTCTGGAAGGAAAACTGCACATTCAGCATTTATCTAAAATATAAACTTCCTCAAAAAACGTTAAATGGAATTCATATTGTGAAACAGTGAAACTGTTGTTGCTGCTTCTCTGTGTTGGACTTTCATCACAACAAATGCAAATCACACTTAATTTCCCATAAAACCTATAGTGAACCAGTGTCACTTGGGTGAATGACATGCTGTTAGGGTGGGGGGTGGCGGGGATGTGCTTGCTCCACCTACTGACTAACCCTCGGTCTGTCTTCCTTAAAGGAAGGAGGATTGAATGTGAGTGCATCTTAAGGGTTAAATGACATGAAGACAGGAGATTAGGCTTTACACTCTGCTCAAATCGTTTTCCTCGTTTTCTTACGATCTCTTGTTTTCATATCTGGAAGCACAGGTAAGATCTATGTGTTTATCACTTATTGTCATACAGTATCTTTTATTCTTATCTGCTTCTTCTGTACAACAAACACTTGGCTCAGATTGAACAAGAACAATAAAAGTTTACTTTTTTTGTTTTTTAAATCCAAGACTCTGGTGACAAAGATGTCCGTGAAGTTCCAAGCCTCCAATGTTTCAAACATGGACACTGACGACAGTGACATTGGCTACTCGAAGTTTTGGGGGGATAGCAACAACCTCCGCCATCCAGGTAATGACACACACTCAGTAAGACGATGCACAATACGGGGATCTGTCTGTTTAGTTAACCTCAGAAACACAGAGCCTCTCATCAAAGTCTAGGGGCCACAATGTTTGACGCTTTCATCGCCTCATTACGTGGGTGGAAGGGTGGAAGGATGGATAGATACATGACTTTACTTACAACAGCATGGTAAAAGGCAGGAACATATATTAAGATACACATTGTATACAAAGTATATAAGAGGTATAATATGATATGACATGACTTCATTGCTGTGATGTATATATGTAAATATAAATCTAAAAATGAAAATAGCAGTAACAGTGATAAAATAAAATACAAGATAGCAGAAATAAATGTAAGACGGATAAATATGGATGAGTGGGAAATAATATTATTTGTGAATGTGCATTTATAAATATGGGTTTTATGAAAGTAGTATGATATAGATGTATAATACATACCCCACATGATGCATTAGATATTTAATTAATGCATTTGAATGAATTTGTTGCATCTGGTGAATGTGTGAAGTGTTGTTTATAATGTTAAGAATTATTAAATCATCTGTATCATGTAGACCTTTCTAATTTAGACATTATTTATTCTCTCTCTTATGACTTAAAATAAGTCGGGTTATTCAGTCCTTTTTTATACTTTCAGGCCCATATCTTATATATTAAGTCACTTTATGTATAGAATATGTGAAAGTGTAAAAAAGATTGAATTAAGTGTCTATTTTTCCATGGAAGATTTATTTCTTGGAGGTAAGAAAAATCTGCAGAGCATTTTGAAATAGCACTCAGAAGTGGCATAATACCACAAGTTCCGCAGATCACTTCACCAAACCTGAGTCTCTGTTTCCGTTCTGCTTGTTGCTGTGGCTCAGTGTTTGCGTGGAGAAACAGTCCGTACAGGGTGGCCACCATCTGCCTCGGCCTCCTGTGTGTCCTCCTTCTGGCTGGAGTCATAGGCCAGAACTTCTACCGTGAGTCCACCTCTGTTTATCTCATAAATAGTCATGCACTGTACAAAGATGTGAAATTGTATCGATGACAAAATTCCACCTTTGCGCCTGTCATAGATCAAAAAGTGGCACAAGAGAATCAGAACAACATCGACAGCCTGGTCAAGGAGAAAGAGGAGCAGAGCTCGAGCCTCAAGACAGCGCAGAAAGTCAAAAACGATCTGGTGGCCCAACAAAAAGATTTGCAGGAAAATGTCCAGATGTTGACACAAAGGATAGCGCATGTGGAGGTCAACAACAAACTGCTGATTGAGGAATCAGACAAACTAAAGGCCACACAATCTCAGTTACAGACCACCAACAGAGCTTTGACCAAGGACGTGGAGCAGCTGAGAGCCGGCAAGAGCAACTCAGAGACCAATTACAAGGTCCTGTCCGCCGCCAAGGATGAGCTCCAGAAGAAATACGACTTGGTGGTTAAACGCAGGGATGAGTTACAGGTCGGTCATGACGTGGTGACCAGGGAGAGAGACAACCTGCAGAACAAGTTCAACAACGTGACCAGGTCCAGAGAGAAGCTGCAGACCAGCTACAATGACTTGATCCGAGAGGTGGAACATCTGCAGGACAGATACAACGCGTCCACCCACGAGAAGGACAAGATGGCGAGCGGTCAGCGGGACGTGGCGGCAGAGAAGGAGATTCTGCAGGAGAACTTCGACGCGCTGAAAAAGGCGACAGACACGCTGCAGCAGAACTACAAGTCACTGGCTCTACAGAAGAAAGAACTGGACGGCCGGTGCAACAATGTGACGGCGGAGAGAGAGCGGCTGGAGGAGAAGTTCGGCAACCTGACGGCCGAGAGAGATGATCTGCTGGCTCAGGTGAACAGACTGAACAACAGCATTCAAGGTAGGAGGACGTCGTTTGCACACCAGGAGAAATGCATGAGGCCGATTTTGCGAAAACCAAGTTCTTGTGTCGCTGTTTGACAATCGTCTGATCTCGCACGTGCAGCCAAGAAGTGCCAGAGCGGCTGGCAGAAGTTTGAGAACAGCTGCTACTACATTTCCACTGGGAAGAAAACCTGGAAGCAGAGCCGAGACTACTGTATCTCTAAAGGAGCAGAGCTGGTCATCATCAAGACCCTCAGTGAAATGGTGAGTTCATGCATGGGGATTGTCTCAACTGTTGTGTGATGTCATGTGAGGGGATTTAGACTGATGGAGGACTGAAGGTTCTATGGAGCACGTGCACACCTCCTCCAAACCCCAACTTCAGTCACCACGCACCAGGATAGGGTTCCTCCCTGTCTCACAATGTACCGTGATCCACAACCTGATCTGGATCTGAAGAAATCTGTCCGGCTGATTATCAGCAGTGGCATGTTCTGTTTTGTTATGTGAATCATTCACAATTCGGATGAATCGTCATTTGTAAAAAAACAACAACAACAATGAAATGTGTCATGTCGCCCTCATAGAACTACATGAACAGCCTCTTCAGCAGCGATAAAGAGGTGTGGATTGGACTGTCTGATGACGGTGTAGAGGACGAATGGAAATGGGTGGATGGGACACCGATGACCCTGCCGTAAGATCTCACATCCGAGAGCATATGCAAATCTAAGAGTCTGTAATACTGATGCTAATTCTTTCTGTGACTGACTCGAGAGACTGTCTCTCCTCATCCCACAGGTTCTGGGGTGCAGGCCAGCCCAACAGCTTCAATGGGAGGGATCAGGACTGTGTGGAGTTCTGGCACCGGTCGTCAGGGAGCGGCGAGTGGAATGATGAGAACTGTAGTCTGGAGCAGAACTGGGTGTGCGAGGTATAAGGCTTTGTTCTGCACTGAGGAGACAGACAGTGCAGAGTACATGACCCCCGGTAGTGGTACTAAGATGGTGGTACACATCAGGGACTTCAGTGACTTAGTTTACATGGTAATCAGTATTCCAGTGATTGACCTTAATTACAACAAGACATAGCTGTGATAGTGGGTTACACATGGGTTTTTTCATACTGTGGTAAAACAGTATAAGAAGTATCTAGTGTGGTCATTTCATGTTGACTGGCTGCATTTTTCAAAAATAGCGGCTGATATATTGATACACCATGCATAGTAACACTTTATCAAACTTTTTATATGAACATATAATACTATTTTGATTTCATTTCCTGTTATCAGTCGACTACGGCAAATGTATTAGTTTGGTGACCAGTGAAACACATGCTGTGCAGGTATTGAACACTCTCAGGGATGATGGCCTATGAACATACCACTTTGTTACCACTGCATTATTAATATCCATTGACAATGATGATTTTACTATTGAAATATGAATGTGGCATACAAAAGGTTCTGTTCTGTGTTTTCAGTTCAGTCGATTTTGTAAAACTCATTTCATATACTGAATGATTTGATTTGAAATCTTCAAATAAATATAATCAACAAATGAAATAGCTCACTTTGTGAATTCATTCTGTGAGACCGTGGACAATGCACACAAGGCAACAGATATTATACGTACATTTCAGGTAAGGATTTTGACCGGTGAAGTGTGAAAGACTTTGGTCATTTGTGTCACATTTGTGTCACAAATATTACAAAACAATTACATTCTGACATTTTCATGAATTAATAATTACCGAAATGTTTTATTTTTTCCCCATTACCTTTAAATGAGCCCATTTAAATTAAATTTACAGGAGAAGCGGGTCCTCTCTGTGCACGGGCGCCGCCATGTTTTTACAGAGGTAAACATTTTCTGAGTTTTAATGACAACTGAAGTCCACCACAGGTTCTCCTGCATGATCAGAGGGGTGAGGGTGAGGTGATGGATACAACCTGCAACTTCATCTCTGGAGGTCACCATTACTTACACACTGCACTTTCAAGTTTTCTCTGCCTTCGTCTGAGCTGTTGAAATGAATCAACATATCAATATATCAGTTAAGCTCCATTACAAACCCTTCCGGCTGTAAATTAATAGGAGTGATTTTACACTAAGCCTCACAGTGAGTCTGGGGTTTTATTTTGAAAAGCCACTTCGCTCCAGCTTGAATACTTGTATATAACCTCACATTACTCAGAAAGCTTCCCTGACCCTCTTTGATTATCAAAGTGCCACAGCTTCCAAGCTCCGCCCACTCAGCAGACTCTGACACATGCAGTGACTCTGATACCTGGATCTCCTCCATCATCTGACCTGATGCTCCCACAACCACAGATCCCACCTGCGTCCCTCCTGCACCCACTGTGGGTGCTTCACTGCGTCTTTAGCTCTTCTGTGGATGCTCCTTACCGACCTGTATCATTTGGTCTACTTCATCGAATGCTTCAAAATGATTTCTTTTAAAAAATCGTTTCATGCCAGCAAATTCTGGGTGTGAAATTAAGCTATGTTAAAAATAAAAATAAATGATTAAACAAAGAAAGCTCTGTTCACTCATCATTAACAAGTGGAAACAGACTGATTGTGATTTCTGTGGCTCTGGAGTTCTATTGTCCTTATCGTTTTTTTATCATAATAACATTGTTCCCTCTAAAGAACCAGAACAAAAAGTCCCTCAAATACATTTAGAATAATTAAACATTTAGCCTGAATAAACACTATTGTGCAGTGAATCATTGAAAGGTTAATTCATGCCAGGAATATATTTTATACATGTCCAGTTTTCACTCTGACAATGATTCAGATGCACATGAGGCTCATGTGGCTCACACCTCATATAAAATATCAATATAAGGGAACAACAGCTACATTGGAAAATTAAAAGGGGAAATAATCTCACCTAAAGTCTACACTCTGGACCTTTATTTCTATATCAACAACTAAAACTTTAGGAAGCAGTCTGTTGTTTCTGAGATGGCGCCGGATAAACTAACGTGCCTTGACACACACCCTCCACCAATCAACTGTCAGTATCAGCTGTTAATCATTATATGTCTCTGTTTTTTGATTTGGTTCATGTTCTATCCACTAACAAGGAGGAGACATGGTTCATGACGTTGTCCACACACACACACACACACACACACACGCACCTGTATGTTTGTTTGTACAGTACATGTCTTGGTAGAATTTACCCCACCCACTCAAACAGGTGGGTGGTGAGTTCTGAGTTTGGCCCACTGCTGTGTGGGAGCAGCTCACGTGTCTCCTCAAAGAGCTGCCAAGCTCAGACTCAAAGCAGAGAGAGAGAAGAAAAAAAAAACGGACTTTGAAGAGAGGAACAGGGTGGAAAAGACCGAGGTTAACTCGCTCTGTGCGTGAGAGAGAGAAGTCATCAAAGAGCATCCCTCATCATTTATCTACATGTTAGAGTCATACGACATGATATGAGGGATCATGTCTGGTGACTTAGAATCACAGTATTCACCAATACCCAATGTGCAGGGAATCTGAATGAACGTATTTCAAATGTATAGATTGGTTGTTTCTCCCTTCAGGAAATAACATCAACAACAACAACAACAACAACAACAATAATAATAGTCAAACATTGTGGTAAAAAAGTCAATTGGGACTCAGCTAAAGACCAGATAAACAAGTATAGCATTTTATGCAAAAATGATGCGATGACTTTAGTCATGAATGTCAGTTTAATCACACACAGGCCTCCCTCTCACACTCATCACAGGGCCCCTCGTGGGTCCATGCACAGCAGGTAATCAAAGAGTCACACTTCAAATACTGCCGAGATGCGTCATAACGCCACCTCTGAAATTGCACCGGCTGTTGTCAGAGGAGCTTTACATCGATTACATAAAATGTGTCACGTTCCATGCGATACACGAGACAATGCCAACGGTGATCCGATGGCAGTTGCGACACTCAGGGTTTTCAGATCAACAGTTTGTTTTCATGCTTGGATCAAACTTGTCACAAACTGTCTGTCATCTAAAATACACTGTGAGGTGGATGCTAAACTAAAACAAATAACCTTTACAAAAAAAGTACATCACTTGAATCAAAAGGGTTGCACTCAGAAAGTATGATAAGAACAGTAATAATAATAATATAACAAAAGTAATAATAATAATGATACTAATATTTTTTTAGAACAACAATCATCATCATCATCATCATAACAATGATAATAATAAATAAATAAACAAAATTGTATTTGTACTGACACTGAAACACATAATATGGATTCACAATATTTATTGTGTTTGTGTACTTCACAAACATATGAATATCATGTATGTAGAATTAAGACATAGAATAAGAGGGGAAAAAATAAAAAAAAGTCTTTCTTACCTTGAATACTTTTGGTCCTTCAGTCTCCACTGACTGCCCAGGGGGCTCACAGGACTGTTCTTACTGACTTAAGTGTGCCAGGGGTGCCCCCTGCTGGTGGGATTGAATTAGTTAGTTATCTAAAATCTGCTTCAAGTGGAGTTTCTCTACCTATGAAGAAGGTCCAATAAGATTGACAGGTTTGAGTCAAATTGAGAGAGACAATCTTCAGATTAAACCCTTCACCACTAACACCCAAATAGATTTGATTTGGACTTACCAGAGTATGATGGACATCACTTTAGAATGATCACACTGTAAATACAAGAACATGTGATCAGTCTATAAATTCTCAAAATATCCGGCAGTGGCAGAGAGTGTCTATAGCAGGGATGTCCACACTTTTTTCAAAGAGGGCCAGATCTGATGGAGTGAACACGCCTGAGGGCCAATCACTCTGCCTGACATTCTTTGAACCATTCAAATAAAATGCAAATGAACAATTCTAGGGACATTTGATTTCAAACGCCATACTTTTCACTTCGTCACATGGATGACAAATCTAAACAGGTCTCACCAAAATCACTCTGCCTTGTGTCCAGCAGGGGGGCGGTGCTTCTGTGGGGTTCTCAGCAGTGGGCGGTAACATCTCACTTTTATCATCAGGCCTCAGACACACAATATGACTCCTTTAAGGTGAGATATCTCGTCAATAAAGTGAGTTTATTGCCATCGTTATTTTATTTACACTGCATTTCAAAGGTGGGTGGAACACTGTACATACAGAACATTAAATGTACCCGTGTTTGCATAAAGTCAAATCTCTGTGGGTTGATTTCCACCTGATCCAGGATAAGAAGGGAGATGGGCACAAACCTAAGGAGCGCAGGTGTGAACCAGACCAGTCAGTCTGATCTGCTCCGTCTTCATTGGTTAAATCACAGCAACGTGCCGGAGGTCACTGAGATGTTCTGAACTCACGTGGTCCGTAGTAAAACACAGATACTGTACATGTATGATGTCATGTATTTACTGTACACCCAAAACACTCACCGTTTCTATCTATACGACAACAGAGTCTCACAGTCAAGGTCAAAGGTTTGAGGATACTGCAAGTCGGACATTTGCGTGAATTGCATATTGATCACCCAAATTACAAAAATAAATAAGTTATTTGCATTTGAATCAGCTGATTCTTTTTTAGGTATGTACATTTATTATTTTGAATAGAACAAAGTTAATTATTTTGTCTCCTAACAGTCAAGACAGCAATCTCAGACTTGGCAACTAAATCTATAGGGTCTGGGTGCCAGGGCCAAACTAGCAGCAATGTGGGCTACATGAGAATGTTTATAACCCGTGTGATTATATTCATTTTATAATTTCATACATAGATATGTTGTAGCTGGTATGTGGTTCTAAGTCCAAATTCAAATGAACTCCATAGCTTTGGTGAAAGCATCTCTTTGCCGAGTCATCGTTTATAAATATAATCTATAACCTCACGTCACATTCATACGACGGCTAACACATCAAAGGGATTCTCTTGAAGTTGAGACATGACGGAGGTAATTGAAAAATAAAGAAACACACACACACCAAGAAGTTTGTAAGTAAGAATGACAAGAACACAAAGTGTGCAGTTTGGTCTGTGTCGAGTTCAGTGCAGCAGAGTGAGGTTCGTGATGAGTCAGCGAGACATCATCCGCACGAACTCTGTGGAGAGAAAACACACGTTGACTTAACTGTCTCATTTAATTCCAGTTTGAACATCACTTAAATCCACTGGCTCTGTTACTGTTAACAGGGGCGTAGCAAGGGAGGGGGGGGGGGGGGGGGGGGGGGGGGGGGCACTGTTTACCCAGGCTCATAGGAAGGGGCGGGGGTGGCTTGAAAGGCCTCAAATGAAAAAAACGTTTTTTCTTGGTAATTAATTATTGTCACAGCTGAGTAAAATAAAAAGGTTAATAAATAAACTTTGACTTCCTGTTTTCTATACTCAACAACCTGAGTCCTGAGTTCAAATCCCAGACATTTACTCTTTGCTGTATTTTGTCCCCACTGGGAGAGTAATCAAGGATTTTCTCATCTTATGAACTATCATTCATACAAGTAAATGTCATGTAACCATAGTACAAATATTCTACATATAGGGTCAATTATAGTTTAAAAAATACATTCAAATGAACATTAGATATAGGCCGGCTAAGGGGGCCCGAAATCACTGACTGTTATAACCTCAAACCCAGCCGGGTCAGATCTTCCCTTCCTCTCCATTATATCCTCCATCTTTGTTGTCCTGTCTTCCCTGACGTTTTAATATCTCACCCTCAAAGTCCACCTCTCCGTCCCCGTTGAGGTCGACATCTCGCAAGATCTCGTCGATCTCGCGGTGGTTCAGCTGCTCCCCCATCAGCTTCTTCATGGCTTCTCTGAGCTCCGCGAGGCTGATCTGTCCATCGCCGTCCGAGTCAAACTAAGACACAAAAATGTGGTTTGAGAAAAAAAACAAATAAATAAATAAAACAAGCTTAAAAGTGGCGCGGTACCCAGGAGACCTCATGATGCGCCGTGGTGTTACAGACCTCTCTGAAGGCGTCTCTCAGCTCCTTGACCCCAATCATGTCTGCGGTCTCAGCCAGCATCTTTGGACCCATCAGTTCCACAAAGTCCTCAAAGTCCACTCTGCCGCCACCTGGAGGCCAATGAAGTAACGGCACAAAGAAAAAGCAGTTCTGGTTATGTTATGAAAAGTCACTTCAGTAACACCAGGCTGCACAATCATACAATCAGGCAAACCTGTTGCTTCTACTGTTTACTACCTGTTTCTATTACTTCTTTGTCTGTGTGCAAGGTTGGTGTGTGTGTGTGTGTGTGTGTGTGTGTGTGTGTATGCATTCCTGCAGGACTTACAGATCTGCTGGCTGAGTTCGATCAGCTCCATCTCTGTGGGCATGTATCCCATAGTCCTCATGCACTCGCCGAGGTCCTTACAGCTGATGAAGCCGTCCTTGTCCTTATCAAACTCCCTGAAGGCCTCGCGCAGCTCTGAGGTGGGTTTAGATGAGGTGAGACAAGAGAGGAAAAGAGCTCAAACACACACCAGCAGGAAACACGACCAGCCAGCACATAAGATAAGCCACAGTATGAAAGTAGTATAAAAAATACACACAATATATAAATATATCTGAAAAAGATGTATTCAATATATATTACAGTACACAGTGCAGATGGGAGGAAGTGGAACACTCTCTTTTGAAGAAGGAAGAACATATATGTATTCATATTGCACAGGTTCAAAGAGACAGTTCAGTGGGTTATGATTTTCATTTTCATTCAAATGTTATGATTGACTCTATTATGGTATTTATTGAGTCTAGTTTATGGACTGTGACAGCAGAGACTAATGAAGAAATGAGAGGGAATAAAAAAAGAGAAGGATGCCGTTGCTGTTTTCTCTCAGTGGAGACGGCCACGTTGCTTTTCTATGTTTGTACAGAAGCCCACAATGGACAAACACCTTTTGAGTTATCATGATAACTGCAGGCTGTCACAAGTTTCAAAGGAAACGGCGGGGTGAGTGTTATTGAGCTGCAAATGCAACCCGACAACTATTTGTCAGGTTAGATGAGGTCGATCTGGGAACTGTGACTTTACTTAATCTAGTTTGAACATTTGCCAGTGGAAGAGAAAAACACCTCCAGGATCATGCGAGTTGATTGGAACACAGAGCATCCGTGGGCGTGGAGCATGGATGTATTATAAGAACTGGATGGAGAGTCAGGGTTGGGGCTTGGTTCTCTCCTGTGAAAGCTGTTCGATGACGCACGAGGCACAAGAAGAACACATTTCTACATTTGTTCTTCCACCTGTGCTGCCGACTCAACATGTGCTGGAGTGTCCTCCTCTGTCCTCACGAGACTCTGACGCCTATTCACCACAATGTTTGGAAGATATAGGTCAAAGATCAACAAGTGGCAAATATTACGGCCTCCTGATTTCAATGAAGTGTCAACACATAATGTGCTCATGTAGTCGATGATATAACCTGTGACGTACACGCAGAATTCAAATCACCTGCGCACAGGCAGACTGGTGACTGCATGTTAGTCTTTGCCTTTTAAAAAATCCATCCCTTTGATCCAAGTTAAAGTAAGAACGAGAATATTTGACTTCTAAGACGGGGGATGAGGGAATTCAGTTAAACATGTTGTTCACCATCAAAAGGAGGAGTTGTTAGAATAGAGGACAGGGGAGGACATGTTGGCTGCTCTGTAAAGCTTTTGACACAATCTTCAAACTCAAGTTCACATCTTTTCAAAATAGAAGCTCGGCAATTCAGCCCATAAATAAAAAAAATGTTTCTGTACCTTCCATCTCCTCAGGTCGCAGATCTCTGTTCTGTTGATGTGCAGAGAGAAGGGAGGAGCATGCACAAAGAGAGAGAAGTGGACATCCAGTTAAGCAGGTTACACACACAAACACACACACACACACACACACACACACACACACACACACACACACACACACACACACACACACACACACACACACACACACACACACACAGCCACAACATTTGACAACATCAGTGTTTAGTGTTTTCTCTCCTCTCCTGTGAAACATTCATTTTTGCCTCTTCATCTGCACAGACTGAGATTGTGTTGCAGGATTATGTTCGTTTTGATCTGACTGACCCTAATATCATTTTTTTTAGCAGATCTGCTGCAAAGTCTCATGTCCAATCTCATTCTGGAGGAGCTTTGGGCATACGCTGCACATCCGCCGTCCCATATGAACACTTTTACAAATGCACGGTGTCGCAGCGCCGCACAAAGTGGATGATGCAGAGGCACCTCGGACAGACGGGGATGGCGGGACAGGCATGTTCACAGCATGTTCAGTGAGGCTGGCACAGCAGCAGCAGCAGCAGGAATAATTTTGGGCATACGCTGCACATCCGCCGTCCCATATGAACACTTTTACAAATGCACGGTGTCGCAGCGCCGCACAAAGTGGATGATGCAGAGGCACCTCGGACAGACGGGGATGGCGGGACAGGCATGTTCACAGCATGTTCAGTGAGGCTGCGACAGCAGCAGCAGCAGCAGGAATAATACAGGGCTGGATTAGAGGATATGTGGGGGGGGGGGGGGGGGGGGGGGGGGGGGGGGGGGGGGGGGGGGGGGGGGGGGGGGGGTGGCAGGGAGATTACAGCGGTAAATTGTATTACAAATCACCGAGGCTCATCACTTTTTCATTTCCCTGTCTGCCGCTGACTTTGTTTTTTTATCCATCCGTATCTGCACAAACAGTCTGACTGGCTCTTTTTAAGAATAACAACCCCGGCCCACCTGCACAGGGAGAGTCTGCAGGGACCACACCAACAACACAAAGGCTTCCCTGGTTGAGGCCCGAGACCTTTACTGAATCATTGCGAGCGGGTAAACAAGCAAGGAATGGACTATTAGTCTTCTTTTTTAAAGGTGCAGAGTGTAAAGGAGTGAAGCATGTCGCAGGTGAATACAGCCCCACCCCCGGCCCCCCTCTGAGCGTGAGAGAGAACCCTTGAAAGCCTTGAGCCGATGTTACTCTCCAAAAGCATTACACTTATTGTTCTGTGATATACAAGACTTATTCTGAAGTGATGAAAACAACAATTTGTACTTTCAGGTGATTGTACACTCATAAGAACCTCAGTACATAACCTGGCTCACCCGATAGAAATGGACAATTTTACCTACATCTTTAAAATTCAATCTTGAAAACATGTTGTTGTCATTGCATCCTAACACAACAAAAGATCAGCTCAGTAAATACAACAGCAACTCAGTATCACGTCCAAGAAAGAGTGCGAGTGCAGTGTCCTCTTTAAACTTTGCTTTGTACTACATGGAATCATGGAAATATAATCAATTAGATTTTTGCATTGTTTTCATAGTCTTACTTATCTGCTTTTGTTTTTCATACATTACATGTTGGTTGTTTCAAAGTTGCCGTGAGGCTCCGCAATTCAGCTTCAAAAATAAAAAGACTTAGAGAGATTGAGGTTTGCCGACGGTGATGTGATGATATGATGTCTTTCTGTCTGACTCTGTTCATTCAAAATGTAGATCAATTAAACAGATTGTGTTTCCTCTTCATATTCACTCAACATCTCCTACATTCCCTCACCAAACACATCCCCATGTGCAGACAGACGTCATTGTGCCTTTGTATATTCAGCGTCACATTCACCATCCTGCCGATCTGTTCACCTGCAGCATCCATGTTGCTGTGTTTTGGGAATTAAAGGTCCAGAGAGGACCTTTTAGGTGAAATAAGTTCTTTAAATATTAAAAGACAGAATTTTATACAATTCATTAAGATTTGTTTCTTGACATTAGCTTAGAAAGATCCGTCTCTCTGGAGGTCACCATGTTGCACAAACCTGCGTTACAACAGCCCAGAAGGACAAACTAAACACCTGAGGGTTCTAATGTAAACAGAAGGTTGAAGGGTCTCCTATATGCATGCGGGGGGGGGGGTCAGGGCAGGGGGGGGGGGGGGGTGCGTACAACATGCACATTCACCATCCATGCCAATGCATTTTACATACAGGATCAGTATCACTATCAGTCCTGCATGTCTTAGTAAGGCTGTAAGGGGATCTAACATTAAAATGCACAAGTGAATAATCATCTCAATGATCAGACGAGTGAGATGAGAAGTTCTTGTATCACTGCCCAGACGTTACCGCCCATCTACAGCACATTTGAAACAGCCGGCCCTGGACCTGCCAGCTAAGTGCCTCTAAATCTCATGATGATCACAGAATTACGTTTGCCAAATTTGTTTTGGTGCAGGGGCGGATTGTGACCACGTGAACAAACTATCATCATAGTAATATTATAATCTACCGAACAGATTAGTGCAGGACGTCGCCCAGTTCCAATCCAGCACGTGATGCCCCCATAAAACTCAGCACTCAGTTATGCTGCGTCAGCTTTTTTCCACCCCCCCGTAGAATGAGTTCCTTGCATTACACAGGGTCAAATTATGAGCAGTATGGAGATTCCTCATGTGTTCATTTGTCCTGGAGACTCCGATCACGGTTGTGTCACAGCTCCGGAGCCTGGAGTGCGATGGATGCCCTGTGGTAAGTGCTCCATTAACATGAAAATGGCTCTGCTCGGGTTCGGCTGTGATGAGTGATCACTCTCATCACTGTTATCACTCTCACTAATACTACTCTTTACATCAGGGTCCAGACACTGAACCGCGCAGGAGGTGCACTCTGTTAAAATGGTCACTTTCTCCCTTCACCACTTCCTTTGCTCACTATATCCAGAATTCCTTCCTTGCGTCATTCCCTCCTGGCTCACTCACCCAATCTCTACCTTGCTCCTCGCCTCCTTTCCTCGCTGGCTCATTCCTTCCTTCACTACCCTCTTTCCTCCTTCTTTGATCACTCCCCCGTCCTTGCTTTCCTCTCTCTGTCCTTTCATCATACCTCCCTCCCTTCTTTCCTTTCTCCACCTTGCCTTCACTCCTTTCCTTCCCCTCCTCCAAAGCTCTATCCTTCACCTCCATCCTTACTCCCTTCCCTCCATCGTCACCTCCATTGTCATAATAGCATCTGTCCACTATTTGAGCATTCCCCCTTGCTTCATCCTTCTCTCGGCTTTCCATACTCCCAACCATCTATCCCTCCTTCCTTCCTTCCTCCCATCCATTCCAAAAGACATTTAGAACCAATGATCTTGTACAGCAGAGGAGGATTGAGAACATGATGAGGTGTCAGTGTGATGGAAGGTGGAGGTTGGTGGAGAGGGAGGGGACGGACGAGGGAATCAAGATGAGATATGAGGTGAGATATCAAACTCACGGATGACCTCAACTTCACCTTCCTCATGACGCTCAAGTCGCAACGAATTTTGATGATGATGACTCAGCAGGGTGTGTGTGCGTGTGTGTATGTGTGTGTGTGTGTGTGTGTGTGTGTGTGTAACGGTCATACATACAAGCTGCGCGAAGCCCTGCCTAAGGAAGATACAAGCAGGCCCCACTATGTTGTGCAGCATGTTGCAGTTCTTGACCAGAGCGCACAGCGGCTCATTGAAGTCTCGCTCGCTCCCGCCTTCGTCCTCGCTGTCTGTGTCCACCTCACCGCCGCCACCCAGGTCCCCCAGCATGGCGGCGGCCAGTGGGGCGCCACTTCCTTCTACGGGTAACACCCGCTTAGAGGGGGAGGGGAACCAGACAGAGTTACTCCTTAGTCCACTGATTATTGACAACTTTACATTCTTCCTGTTTCTATAGAGACACTGAGATTAAATGGCTGTTGTGTCCGTTGGGAAGTTGATTAAAACTGTCGATTTCAAACAGAAATGAATTCAGAAAACAGTCTCTTTGATCTCTGTGAATCTCTGCAGCTACAATCATCTGAACAAATGTCTTACCTTCTTCAATATATTGCTCTTTTTAGACGCCTTGTTGATGTTTCCCATCACCCTGCCCGCTCTCCCTCTGCCCCGCCCCACACTTCTCTTATTTCCTTCAAATCTCGCTCAAAAGTCTCAAATTAATTCCTGGCTGCATCCTGTGCATCCGCACTGGCCCTTCACACCCGGGGGCGAGGCAAGTGGCAAGCGGCTCCACTTGACGCCACCGCTGTGAGTCCACCCGGCGGCGCACGTGCAGTAATCCCAGCTCTTATTGGTCCAGTGGGAGACAAGGTGATGGGTGGGCGATGCTGCATGCATGAAGTCCTAACCCCCCTGTGGGTCGCCGCACGCTGGCATGACGAGCTCTGAGACGTGCAGCGGGATATTAGGCAGAGCAGCGGCAGGGTGCAGGAGATTGCCGGGGCGGGGTGGGGTGGGGCGGGGTGGGGTGGGGTGGGATGAGAGAGTTGAGTTGGTGCATATCTGCTTTGAAATAACCTGCTGCTGCCAGACTCTGATTGCATGACTCAACCGTTTTCTCTCTCTCCCTATTTATCTCCCTCTGCCTTCCTCTCCCCCCCTCTCCCTCCCTCGCTCTCTCATCCAGAACACACACTTGCGTCTCCATTAGACATTAACTCGCTCAAATCTAACTCATAACTACCTCGACCCAAATGCAATTTATGCAAAACATGACCGTGCGAAAACCAGAATTCAACCGTCTGACAGCTGTGTTGGACAGTGAGGATGAGCCGAAGTGTCCTCAATTCACCCCACTGTCCTCTCTTTGCCAAACTGTCCTCAATCTGTAAGGGCCAATGGTCAAGCTGGTCTTCACAAAGCTGCAAAAACAAGTGCGCACACACACACGCACGCGCACACACATACAGAAATGTAGTCCTTCCAGGCTCGTCATTTTGGAAACCATGAGCACCATGTCACAGAAGCAGAGAGGAGAAGGTGGGTGGGATGGATTACATTAAGTTGGTGCAAATTCAAGGGATCACACATGGCAAGAGGGAGTAACATAAAACCTAAAATGTGTGTGTGTGTGTGTGTGTGCGTGTGCGAGAGAGAGAGAAAGAGAGAAAGAGACAGAGAGAAAGAGAGAAAGAGAGACAGAGAGACAGACAGAGAGAGAGAGAGTAGGGGGAGTAAGGGATGTAGATTTGTGGAGTGAGAGTTGGCTGCACTGATTAATCCCTGGCATTTCAGATTAGAGGGAAAGAGTTATGTTTGTGTGTGTGTGTGTGTGTGTGTGTGTGTGTGTGTGTGTGTGTGTGTGTGTGTGTGTGTGTGTGTGTGTGTGTGAGTGCTTGAAGCAGGAGGGGGACATTTCAATTAGTCAGCCTACGATCAAGAACTGAACTGTGTTGACATCGGAATAAAACAGAATAAAATAAACACAGATAAAGAATTAAAATTTGGGGTTGGTTTCTAAATCCAGATATTGTATTTTGAAGGTATTTTTAAAAATATCTTTGCAGTACTGTTTATCAGTAATGATAAACATTTTGAGCAAATATTGGGTAATGCCTTGATTGAAGACATTTTTGACTTTGGCTCCAAAATTAACTATAATAAATTGATAAATTAATTTTAGAATTAAGTATTTGAGGACATTTAAGAAATCTGGGTGCCTGGTTAAAGTTCTTCTGTTTTAGGATCAATCAAAGTCTGTTTGTGTCAGTATGAATTATTGTTTGCATCAGCCAGCCTGACACGGAACATGGAAGAAATGGCCTGGTCCTCACTGATAAGGAAGCTACAATGGTTTAATACATGAGGTCATTTATTCACCTTGTGTGTTTGTTGTTGTATTTGTTCAGGGGATTACACCAAATCTGCAGAACGGATTCCCACCACATTTCTAGGAAGGAACATTTAAGGCGAAAGCAGTTTTGTGCAGATCCAGCAGATAATCTGGACCCAGCACACTTTCATAGAGTTGGTATTATGCAATAATAAAAATAAAGAAAAATCTTATTTATCATCATAGAAAGTCCAAATGTAGTTATTACATTACTATAATAATAATAATAATGATAATAATAATGATACTGATACTGATACTAATACTGATAATGATAATGATAATGATAATGATAATGATAATAATAATAATATAACTAATAATACTAATTATCATTATTATTATTGTCATTATATATTCATTATTGTTATTTTAAATGATTTCAGCATTCCTAAAATGAACTGGAAATCCAATGGTTCAGAGTTTGACAGACCAACACAGATCAGATCAGATGGTGTAATGCTAAGTGATACTTTAATATCCACAGCTGTTTGCAGAATCTTATACACTTATAAACATATCACACACAGCACATACGTTGTATGATGTAATGGTACGTGTGTGCTGCCCGGTGTATGTTACTGGTTGTGTAGTACTGCATGTATGTGTGTGTGAGATTAGTGCAGTATTTGAGGAGCAGCCTGCAGCTCTAGTCCTCTCTCACAAAGTCTAAATAAACCAAAACATTTTTTCCTTCATTTTTTTAGATAATGAACACATAGAACCTTTACCCTACACCATCTGTTTCTATATCTATATCCCTGTTTTATCATGTGGCTTGCAGGAGCAGTTGTGAACATTGAGACACTGTGTGCACATCACCAGCAGAGTGCAGCAATCTGCAGCGAGTTCAGAGTGAGGCTGATGAGAAGGACCACAAGCACTTTTGCTGTAGTACCCACACATGTCCAGCAGATGTCACCCTGATGCTTTGGTCTTCAAAGAATTTTCCCACCATCCCATCGGACTTGCTGTGTTCAGATTCTTGACTTCAAGAGATGCAGAAAGTGATGGCAGATGCACCAATGTGTCCAAAACAATGACTTTAAGATACAGCTCTGTAGCAGCACTCACAGCCTGACCCTTCCGAAGACTTTTTAAAGAAAACAAATAAAACAAGACCCGTGGGGAATCTGTTAAGTCGAGAGGATCGACAGTGATTAGATGGCTTGCGACAAAGGATTTGAATCCACAGTGTCTCAGTTATGTAATGGTATGTGCCTTATCCCGCAATTCCAGCTGGGCACCTATCAGATTAGCAAATGGAAGCCACAGCCCTGGATTTCTCCTCTCTCTCTATTGCTTCCTATGATAAATTTCATAAACAAAACACGGCGCAACAGATGACTGGAGATAAAATTGCAAATGCACCGACCGACACGTCGCCTCCATCAACAGCCTGGCGCGAACACGAAGCTTTGCCGTCATCGGGAAAAACATTTGGGCGACAATTCGCGCCACATCCCTCGACAACAACAGGCTGCACCAGATGCCTGAAAGATGAGGACAGAGGAGCAGCCAACAGAAAATCCATGGCCAGTAAACAACTCGGTGGACCGGGGCCAAAAGTGGGATTTTTTTGCGTGTCACGCTCCCGCAAACGGCTCTGCCAGGTCTTGTCATAACATTCTGGCTGGGAACGGGGTGTGGACATGCCTCTGAGCATGCTCTCGCTGACACTCAAACACAAATGTATTGCCGCCACTGACATCGGTTCACATGAGGTAAATGGGGCGACCTACAAACTGAGAGTATGCAGACGTTCGCTTCTAAAAAACCGGACCGTGCCGCTCTCGCCGTTCAGAGCACAACCGTCGCAGCTGCCAAGGAGCAGTGTGGTGAATGCTGGTGCCGTGTTCCCAGCGCATTAGACCGGCGCAGTGAAGCTGTATATGACGTCGCAACGGAGACGTATGATGGGAATCGTGTGACTGATCCATACACATCAAACTAACAATATCTTCTGAGCTCCAGTGCGAGCGGATCTCTGAGACTCGAAGCACATCTGCTGACACCAGGGTCAAAATGAAGCCAGCTGACTTAACATGTGTCCGGGCTGTGACCTGAGCACAGATCCGCACATACAACATGTCATCACATCACTCTCAGCAGGTCACTTGAAATAACGAGTCGTTTCTAAGTCACTAATCCTTCAAAGGTCAAGGGTCAATGCAGGCCTAGAGCCAGCTGACAGTAAGTGAGGGGTCGCCATTGCATCGCATCGCAGGCCTGATACATAAAGACACAGCCTTCCACACTCAAAGTCACTTTAGAGTCTTTCACCTCAATCTGCACATGAGGACAATGATTAGAAGCAGAGACCTTCTGGCTTCAAGGCAACGGTGTGGAGCACAGACAGAAATGAAGAAGAGGAAGAAACAGTGTTTCAATAGTGATTCATTCAGTACTTCCTCTTGTGTATTGACTCCTAAAGATTTGTATGTGTACTATTGTCATATGTATTAAAATATATATTTCTATAAATCTATTCTCTACATATTGAACAATATATAAAGTATTGCTGCTTTCAATATATTGTGAAATATATAAGACTATATATTATATGATTAATTCCTGTCCAAATGTTTACATATAAGGTAAGTGTGCATTTCTCTATAATGTGCTATGTGTTTGAAGGAGAAAATATACATTACAAATATATTATATATAATGTATGACATGTATTATTGAATATAATTATCTACTATATTTCAATATCCTCTTTGTGAGAGCGGCGCATGTCCACTTATGTCCATTCAGGGCCACTGTAAAGACACGGTGGTGTAATATGGCCGCCTGCACTTGATGTAAACATACAGTGCTAATTTGGCCTTTTTTTCCAGTAAGATAAAAACATCTTCCATATACTCCTTTGTATTATCCACCTCATTCATGAGGCCTTCACAATTACAATGGGAATGGTTCCTTGATATAGAAGCAGCCGCATCCTCTATTCAAGAGACTTGAGACGCACTGTTTAGCATCTCTACACAAACAGGTGACTGAGGATGGGGCAGAATGAATCATGTACTACAACATGTCGGATGTGACTGTGTCGAACCTCGATCGGACTTAAAATTCCAGACAAACTACGTTGCTCGGGAGTTTAAATGAGGAAAAAGTGCAGAGCCGGACGATTTCCATCCAACCCGACACGGTTGGACCCTCTGGCGCCGCACGCGGCGGTTTGCACTGACCCACATTCCCTGCTCTCGAACCCACTCTCAAATGGAGGATAATGCCTTTTGCACCTGTCCACAAATTTTTGTTCATGCATTTTCATTTGACCTAAAAGTTAGACACGAGTTTCCCCAGAGGTCCCCGGAGGTCCTACGGATTAGAGAGTCCCTGCGATAAGTAGGATGAGGGGATGGAAAGTCCTGGTAAGGTTGGCACTGCCTGTGCTCTCTCTCCGTGCGTGGATGATCGGACCCAACTGTTGTCGCTCAGACGGTCCCAGTGGTAACGGTCCATCTACGAACCCGCGTTTTAATCCAACAACTAAAGCTGCTCCTGTTTTTGTTGTGTTGCTTCATGTGCATCGTCGACATCACATGTGTCAAACTCGTGGCCAAACGAGCGCTTAAAGGCATTTGATTGTCTAAAAATGAAAGTCTAAAGCAAACACTGCCCATAACCTCTGGTTGATAACATGGCACATGCCACTTTTTATGTGTAACAATATATTTAGCGTGTTTACATTTTCACATCTATGTTAATGCACCATTTTCAACTTGAATAAATGATAATCAAGTATTAAGACAGTTCTTTTAGTTAAGTGGTCATTACATTTCGTCGCACATTTAAAACCGGCTCCTTGAAGGCAACCATAATGCTGATGTGGCCCTCCATGAAAATGAGTTTGACACCCCTGGTCTACACATTGCCGTCGGCTCGTTGTGTTTTCACATTTCAATTCCGGTTCTGTAGGTATGATTGTGGGTATGATTAATGCTGGCTACAAAAGTCTATAGACGGTTCACCACAACTTTCAATTATGACACTTTCCTGTGTGCAAGAGGTTTCTCAGGAGTCATGACTGAAATGTGAGTGCGCCTATTGTCTAAATGGGTGTCGCGCGACAGTTCATAACTTGTCATCATTCCTTCACGACTGGTTTGGCTCTGAAGACTGGAGTCAAGTTTTGTACTATAGGAGATCTCTTCTCTCGTTATTTGTTTAATATATTATCATCACTCTTTTTACATTATTGCAAGGCCATTATATACGTAAGAGCCGTTGTGTTAACCTGTGTTTGACTGTATTTGACCGGGGGCACCGGGGGCATCTGCGCGGCGTCCTATTGGCTGCTTAACAGCCCAGCGATGTGTCCTCGACAGCGCTGGCAGTTAAATTTACGGTCACCCTTGGAGCTGCGGAAATCTGGTGCCCGGTTGTAAAACATGATAAGGATGACAATGTGATTCCGGTGAAACGGTGTGTAAGGGGACCAAGAGGGACGGATTATGTAAATTGAACTGGACCAAAACACCAATTAAAATCAATATGTAAAATGATGTGGCGCCTCATCCTCACACCCACTATGTACAATACGAAATGAAAGTTTTGCCTTTGCTCGGGATTTGTTTCCTGCTTTGCATAATAAAGCTCTCTGGATTCAACTCTGCTGCACTCCACTGCTCTTTTTCTTTGGACTTAGATTTTATTTCAGACTTAGTGCAATTTCAGGTGTCAGAGTAAAAGCTTAGGTCAAGGCGTAGAGGCTTAGGTGGGCAGGACCCAGTCTCCCATTGGCCCTGGACTGGGTCCAACAAACCCGCTTGAAAATCCACATCAAGATCAACAAGACAATGCCAACAGATTTGTATCAGTTAGAAAGTCACACACTGCCACTGAAGCCGAACTAAGCCTGTTCTGTTGTTCTGCAACAGGGCTGTTAAACTCATTTCAGTTCTGGGGTCACATGGGGCCAAATTTGATCTCAAATGGGCGGGACCAGTAAAATCATAGCATGATGAACTGTAAACAACAATGACAAAAGTACAGTTGATAATTTAATGAAAATACACTGCATCAAAATTGAAAGTTAAGTAATAAATGAAAATGTCTCTCCTTAATATAAGCAACCAGGTACACCGAATTTAACACTTTACAAAATCATTTCACGGGCAGGGGCCGGACTAGACCCTCTGACGGGCCGGTTCTGGCCCGTGAGCCTTATGTTTGACACCACTGATCTGGAGGAAGGACTGGCCACAGTTAGTCTTCACACAGATCGGAGAGGCAGACGTGAGCAAGGCAGTCGCTACTTAGGCTGAAACCTCTAACTGATTTAGAAATAGTTGTGAATCATTTTTAGTCAATGAAGAAATGAATACGATTAAAGATGCAGTGTGTGAGATTATGATCAATTTTGTCACATCCTTTGAAAAAAAATATTATGACGCAATTACATACAGACATATGTATAATCTATATTTTTGTTTCCTTTACGTTAAATGAGCCCATTAATGCATAGGAGTGGGTCCTTTCTATGCGGGCCGCCATGTTTTTACATCAGGGGACATACTAAACATCTTTGAGTCTGTGTGAGCTGATCAGAGCGGGAACCATCTCACAGTGTCAACAAGCAGAGGAGGGGACTCACATGCAGAGACGTGGACACCCATCATTCACTGGCACTGAGCACTTCCTGTTTCTTAGCCTCCACTTCCATTGTTCTAGTCAATGTAACTAATCCTCTTTTCCTCCCTTAGTCTCTCTCTCTCCCTCTCTCTCTCTCTCTCTATCTATTCTCATCAATACAAAATGAAAAAAAAGAAATAATGCGCCAAAAAGGGTTTGAATAATGTATCTCCGTCTGACTGAACCTTTCTCTTTCACTTTATGCTTTCATGCCACATTCCACACATATGCCACATATTCATATTCTAACTTTAACCCATCAAACCACCATCAACAGTCCCTCAATGGCCCCATATCTAAATTCATTCACCCATATTTTCTATTGGGTTCTGCACCATGGAACCAAAAGATGTTACTCCATCAAAGACATGAAGAAAATGCTCTTGCTATAGAAAGAAAACAAAAACAGATATGAAGTAAAAATAAATAAATAAACTAAACTAATGCTGGAGCCACGGTCTCCTATCGTTGCTTAATGCTGCCAACAAAACTAACGAAAGATATCAAAATAAATGTCTTGGCAGGGATCACTGTGGGAATGAGTGAGTGAATGACTTTCACACAAGCTCATGGCAAACCTCACAGGTTCGGGCAGGTTGGATGAAAAGTGACAGCAGTTTTATAATTAAACTATAAATAACATATGAATACCAGTAACAATGGCTGTGATTAGAGCACCTACTTTACTTAGCTCTCTCTCTCTCTCTCTATTCTGATTATTGCTATTATTATCATTATTAGTAGTGTCCTTTGTCTCTGTAAACTGGACTATGATACATTATCAAACAAAATGCCTTTGCACTCTTTTCATAGTATAAACCCTTTCTTTGTTTTAATTGGTACTTTCTCTAAAAGGCTATGTCTTGCCCATCTTTGACGAAATCCAAAATCCAAATTGACATTTGCATCATTTATCACAACAGTTGTCAGTTGCAGCCTGTCTTTGGTGAAAGACATTAGGTTAATGTTTAAAAGGCCTTCTAAATAGTGACTTGTTGTTGGTACTTAAGTCTTAATCCACATTTTGTATTTAAAAGTAGGAAAATAAAGCAGAGTAATTGCAGGGGTATAAATCGTGGATTAGCCTGCAGGTCACGCTGATGCTAAACTTTGAGAACTGAGTAAATCACTCACTCATAGAGACTCAATGATTCACACTGATGTTCTTTACATGAGGGCTTTTCTCATTGTTAATAGGATTTGACTTAACTACATTTTAATTTGTCTCTGACGAGTGACAAGCATCTCGTCCTCTCACCCGTTTGTAATCTGCTTTTACCATGTCAACAATCTCTCCTCTGCTTCTTGAGCACATCCAACCATCCACCCT
>JAFBJT010021047.1:111996-122838 GCA_016785325.1 Chascanopsetta lugubris | reverse complement strand
TTTATAGCCGGCTCTGCTGGTGCGCGTATACAAACTTTAACAAACAAAACAAATTAATCCTGACCTCCACCGCTGAGGACACAAACTAAATCCGTGCCCAAACAGAAACTGGTTTAACCTGACAAATATGACCTTTGAACCTCAGACTCAAGCCCAGTGCAAATAAGGCCAGGAGGTCAGACAGATATCAACATCCTCTGACTGAATAAAGAATGTGTAGTGACCTGGGTGTTGTGAAAAGAGACACACTGGTTTTTAGACACCTGCGACTGACTGTCGCTTTAAAGACACGGTGTCCGTGCAGAATGAAGCAAAGGTCCACTTTGTATTGCTCAATAAACTTTCTTACACAATTTGAACATCAGCTACACGGAGACGCTTGTGCGCACAGATCCTTATAACCGCTACTTTTACGGGAGATGCTGTCAACTTTAGTTTAGAATATTTATTTGTGACCATTACCACAGGATTTTTGATGACATGCGTTTGAAGTGTTTTACAGATGTATCGTTCCCTGTTGTATTGTCCACGTCGATTATCAGGAAACTGCTGATGTCTTATTACTGTTGTCAAAGTCCATGCAGAGGTGTTTCTCTGCGAGAGGGGAAAGTGCTTGTGTTTGTTTGTCGGTGTGCAATTACCTGTCTTATCTGCACTCACATAATCCGGTTTGCCAAAGAAACCAGTGCCAGTTGTTCCACAGAGCCGTCAGGATGAAGACACGGTCGCTCAACCTCCGTGTGAAGTTACCGGCGTTTGTGTTCGTGGTGGAGGTCGCGTTCGTTGCCTTGTACGCTGCGTTCGTCACCTACGACGAGCAAAGTGACGCCAAGTTCCAGACCAACCAGACCGAGCCCATGGACAACGCCGTGTATAAGGACTACCCTTTCTTCACGGACATACAGGTCATGATCTTCCTCGGGTTCGGTTGCCTGCTGGCGTTCTTCCGCCTGTATGGCTTCGGCGGCATGGTCTTCAACTTCCTCACCGCCACGTTTGCCATCCAGTGGGCCATCCTGGTGCAGGGCTTCTTCCAGTTCAACCACGATGGGAAGATCCACCTCGGCGTGATCAACCTCATCAACGCAGAGTTCGCCTGTGCTGTGGTGCTCATATCCTTTGGGGCCGTGCTGGGCAAGACCAGCCCCCTGCAGCTGTTGGTCATGGCTCTGCTGGAGGTGCCGGTGTTTGCCGTCACAGAGTGGGCCGTGCTCAAATACATCAAGATTAACGACGCGGGCGGATCCATCCTCATCCACCTCTTCGCTTGCTACTTCGGCCTGGGGGTCACCTTCGTGCTGTACAGGCCTGAGTTGAACGCAGGCCACGCGAAGGAGAACACCAGCTACCATTCGGACATCCTGTCCGTGATGGGGACCCTGTTCCTCTGGGTGTTCTGGCCCTCCTTCAACTCCGCGCTGGCCCTGAAAGGGGACGACCAGCACAGAGCCATCCTCCACACCTTCATCGGCCTCAGCGCCTCCACGCTCACGGCCTTCGCGCTCTCTGCCATGCTCAACAGAAACGGAAAGATCACCATGGCCGATATTCAGAACGTCACGCTGGCCGGTGGCGTGACGGTCGGGGCGTCCGTGGATATGATGATATCGCCTGCGGCCGCGTACGCTCTGGGTGTGATGGGCTGCACCGCCTGCATGCTCGGCTACAAGTACTTGAGCCCCTTCCTCGCTCAGCGCTTCAGGATCCAGGATCAGTGTGGTATACACAACCTGCACGGTCTGACAGGGCTCATATCCTGTGCGGCAGGGATATGCGCTATACTGGCAGCCACTGAGGAGGTTTACGGCCCCAGTATGTATGAAATCTTCTCACACAGGGCACCAGTGGAGGGCGACCCCAAACTGCAGGAGCTGCAGGTGTTGATCCCTGGTTTGCGGCCTGGTCTGGGGAGGACTGCCCGGGAACAAGCTCTGTTCCAGGCTGCAGCCGTGTTCTCCACCATAGGAGTGTCAGCACTGGGAGGCATCATCACGGGCCTCATTTTAAAACTGCCGCAGCTCGCGCCACCGTCTGATGATCTCTGTTTCGATGACAAGACATTTTTCGACGTTCCTCCCGACTACGACGCTCCGCTTAAGCTCAACAACAAATGCTCAGTGGAGGATTCTGCTGCCTGAGCGTCATCGGTGAACCTGCCGGAAGGAAGGAATGTGTTTGGATTTGTTTTCGTGACTGTTCATCACATGTTTACATCTGTTATTATATTGTAAGTAAGTTGCTCTCGCAATCATGGACAATAATGCAAATCAATGTGGTGAATGCTGAGGGTGCTATTTATTGTCCATTAGTGAGAATATGAAGATAATTAGTGTTCATATGGCCTCGAGATGTAAAAGGTAAATTATCTATCCATCCATCCATCATCCATCCCTCATCTATTTGCTATTGCAAAGTTGATTTTCTTGTAAGTGCCACTAGATGGCAGTCAAATACCATTAAATAAGCCATGTGTATTGATTCTGTATGATAAGATGGTGTTTCATTTTAATGAACACTTTATGTCCACAGTGCTGAACCAGTGTTTCTTGCTCCTACTTATTGTATATGACTGCAAAGTAATGAGAATAACAAATCATGAATTCAGGAGATCATGCTTTTGAAAACATCAGCACATCCATCCAAAACCCCAAATCTGATAAATATGATATTTAAAAAACAACAACAATCCTTTGAGTTGTAATTACACAAAGGACTTTAACCGTGCACCATGGTCACCCTCTTAGAGAGAACATAGTCTGTCTGTAAAAGTAAAGGACTCAATTTAGGGTAATGAAAACAACAATTCATTTATTTTTACATGCTTTAAAAATCTGGATAATGAATCAATTTTTACTTCTGGAATTAATAAATGGAAATGATTTCTCCTGGATCTCAAAGCAGCACCACCATCTACGTTTTAAATGCGACAGGGTGGGAAAAAGTGAAGTGGGTCTGTTTCTCTCTGCACTGTCACGTGGTAACTGTAATAAAGAATATGTATATATATATATATATTTAAGTCGAGTTAAATAACATGAAAATGTTATTTGATTCGGAACGGCAAGAAAAGTATTGGCCAGGGGTCAGTTATTCTTACTTCCAGCAGGTGGCAGCAGCGACGCACCAAAACACAGCAGCCGAGGTAACAGCCAAGCACAGAAGAAGAAGGCGACGAAGGAAGGAGGAAGCAGACGAAGAGCGACAACGTTTTATCCCAGGCCGCGACCTGATATTGATACAAGGTTACATAACTTCGATATTTTTTCTTTCAGCTTCGCTTTGCGTGATCTGCTCACTCAAAGACGCAGAGGCAAGACTCATTTCTTTCAATAAGTTGTTTTTGCTTTGACTTTCAAACCCCCAACTTATCCGTTTCAAACGGTAATTTCGACGTCTGCTATCGAAGCTAGCTCGTTGCCGCCATATTGGCAGCTCTCTCTGGTAAAGTTAGCGCCCGTTTCACAACAACCAAACCTCGTTTTGTCCGTTAAATCGTTGGGAGGATTGTTTGCGTGAGTGCTTTGTAACCACTGTGAACATTGTTACCGAATGTGTACTGGTAAGCGAGTCTATGGTGGCTGCAAATGTATTATTAGTCTCGTTCAAATTAGCTGATGTTGAAGCGAACGACGCAGCCATTTAGCATTGAGCTTAGCTTCGACTGAAGCGCATGTTTATCTCCTACGAGTCCTTTCAAAACACATTGCTGTGTGGATATTCGGAATGTTTGAACATTATATTAAGAGGCATATTTTGTTTACATTTTGTTTAGGTTAGTAATAATGATACGGATAGCTTAAATAGAATATTTAATCGATTAGCTATTTTAATGTGTTGCCGTCCCTCGGTTAGACGAGACGATCCATAGTAAAATGATCAGCGGTTATATTCATCATTTATTGAAATAAGCATAGCTACGTATCACTTTTGATCTCAAATATGACACGTTTTACCGTTTGGTGTTTGTGTGGGGTAACTGCAAACCGAATGTTTTGGATTGTCCTTTAAACTTATGTAATATGAATACACATTCACGTATTCGGACATTTCTCGTCATCGCCACCGAAGCTTAACGGTTATAAATCAAATGATAGTTCGTTTCAATGGCAGTAAGATGGAGATGAAGCTGCAACTGCATTTTCAATTCCATTCAAGGACCGCGCAGCAGTGTGTAGCCGCCATGCACACACCAGGGAGTCGAGTGCTTAGGGACTGACTGAAAAGAGCATCACCACAAAAAGATACCGCGAATAAATAATTCAGCTTTTGCTCTCTTTAATGTTAATAGTACTAAACGTGAATTAGGAAACAAAATGTGAATGATTTTAGGCTAAAGTAAATACACCCTATATTATTATTATATGACCATACAAATATATCGTGTATAATTAACAGGACCATTCCAGTACAACCATTGGATATGTTGTGATATGTTTACAACACGCAATTTTGAAAATACTTTTTAGAGATCAATAATTGTCTATATTGATAACTCCAGAAATGTTTTCTATTTCTCAAATTCACTGCATTGATTCAAAGGCATTGAGTGAAAGGTTTTTTCCTGATGTTTTGTTCAAAGGCATGAGAATCAAGATATAAAGTGATCACAGTTAAGTTGAAGAAATTGCTTCTGAAAATATTCTCAAGAGGAGCGAGACAAAGCAGATACAGAAATAATGGAAACCGTGTCAGATGTGTGAGCTAACCTGATAAACAGGTCAGCAATTAGGCAGGAATTGTTTTTTTTGGTTTAAAAAAACTTTTATTGTTTTGATAATGAATTAAAGGCTTGGCACAACGGCCCCGATCAAGCCCATTGTTCTGGTGTATTGCATGTGTGTGACTGCTGAAGGAATCGTGGGAATGAGGGGAATACTGAATGGTGTAACATTCATGTAACACAACGTATAACAATATCCTGTTGAACAGGAACTTGTGGATGTCACACAAATAGTACTCAGTCAATACTGAAACTGGTGATCGGTTGTCAGGCTCAATCACTAATTATACCAGCCTCAAAAAAGCAACATGGGTTGACCACTAAATTCATTATCTTCTCAGTAACCGGTGCTTCTTGTTTCCCCTTCACAGTTTCACCATGGCTGATGACTTTGACGTTGAGGCCATGCTGGAGGCTCCCTACAGAAAGGTGGGTTCACTACTACAGAGACGAGCACTTTTTCACTGTTATGTTTTAATCTTGATTCCTTTTTTGTATGATGCTACTGTGACAAAGTTTACTGACATGTTATGTGGTGTGTGATTGAGTTTTTAAAACGCAATACAGACTTATAAATAAATCCACATCTATCTCTCTTTATAGACTTCCCTAATGATATCTCACCTCTACTCCCATGAATTCATCTATGATTCCACTGTGAACTGTGAAAAAAAGGAAGGTAGTTATTGTGCATATACTGATGTACTGTGGTTCACCTTAGGACTAAAAGAGATTCAACCTAGAACATCCAATCCCTTTTCGGTTTCAACAAGGTGAATGCCAATGGTTGATAAGCCCATCTTTACCTGTCCAGCAAAGGAGGCAGTATTCAGATTTACTTTCTTCATTTGCTTTCATTTGCTGTTTTTCCGTTGTGTAGGTATTTACAGTCAAATTTAAATCTAAGTGTTAAATGGGGGGGAAAGTGCATGATGGGGGTACACTAAAGAATTTTCACTTTAAAAAGTCTTATGTCAGAATCATGATTGATAAATTGTCAGTGTCTTATCGTGTTTGCCAATTTGATTTAAGTTTAAAACTTAGTCTGATATCAACATGTTTGAAAATGAAAATATTTCTATTGTATTTGATTTCTAAAAACCAAGCCATGCGACAGTAACATGGATAAACAAGGTGAATCATTTTCTCTTGCTCCAAAATATGAATACTGCCTCTTTGTTTTCGTCAACTGTAATGTGAATCAGCATCTTGATTGTTTTTGCATGCTACACAACACTACAGATAAGGATAGATTACTAGACTGACTGAAATAGACCATTCTATCTTAGCATTATTGTATGATTCAAGAATGAATTATTTTTCAGTAGTTAATAATTCTACCCTAAGTCACAAGTTTATGAATATGTAATGATTCACACTTAAATGGTAGTGTAACAAGTGGCTGATATGATGGATTTTTAAAATTTATTTTCATTTCTTCATTCATTTTCTTGGGCGTCAATATTACTAAGAAGTGTGAATCCCTGTTTGCTTCAGGGCAAGATGTGTGACAGAGGTGGCATCGAGCTCTTACAGTCCAAGAACGAAAACGGGTGAAGATCACTGGACTGACATCAACCACACAGGATCTCTTTTAGTGGCCTGTGGGCTGTACATGGTCACATGATTAGGCACAAATAGTGGCATTGGTACGACCCCATAGAAAGGGAATGTTGGAGATGACCTGACAACTTCCTGAACTCAGCTAATATGTTGGACAGCCTCCCTTATCTATGCTTTGTTGCATTAAGTGTTATGCCTTGATTAGAAAACAGGAATGGGATGGGAAGCTATTGGGGTGGTGGAAGGACACTGTCCAGAGATGACAATAGGAATTTTGAAGTATTTTTTAATATTAATTGAATATATTCTGCATTTTCTCTTGTCCCACCCCCACCCCCTTTACCTTGACGACTTGCAATGTTTCATCTACGTCCTCACGATCTTCTTCTATCAACCTTGCTTAGGATGAGATCAAGTCCTCTCATGCAAATGGACATGAAGACCATAATAAAAAGTAAGTCGTACTTACACACAACACCACAGATTCACCTGTTCAATTTGGAAGTGTTATGGCTGCACCGCAGTAGCATGGTTTTAATCTTTCCTCTGACAGGAAAAGGAAAAGCCGGAGCAAGAGCCGGAGTCCCGGCTCTAGGAAGAAAAGAAGCAGAAGCAGAGACAAAAAGAAGGGAAAGAAGAGGAGCAAAAGCAGAGAAAGAAAACGAAGCCGCAGCAGAGAGCGCCATCGCAGCCGCTCCAAAAGCAAGGAGCGATCTGGGCGGTACAGAGCACGAAAGAGTCCTGTGTATGTTCCCTGTAAAACTTAACTCCTGTAAACACCAGCTACCATTGGTTAATTGGCACGCAGTCCGGTGCTCTTTACTTCATACACTTGGATGTACTGTATACTGCTAAATGATAGATGTGCAGAGGTATCAACCAAGTAGAGGTTATTACATTTACTCAAGTATGTGTGGCATGTGCTAAAGCTGAGACTGCCCCCCCCCCTCCCCTTTTACTGTCCAGCATGTGGTTGGAAATATTCCATTTGGGGGAGGGGATTGCCAGTAGCATAAGACATATTGTACACGGGGAAGAAGACATTTAAAACCTGCAAATGCTGAAGCCAGATGTCACGGAGTCAGTCAAGGACACAAAACAACCATTCAAAGCACTGAGTCAACACTCTTTTAAATAAGTGGCTTGAATCAGTCGGTGGTGCAGATCAAGTCCGATAAACGCCACTGCAAATCTGTATATAGACTCTAAATGTGTCAATAAGCAAATCGACCCAAAATATCCCAGAGCTGGCAGTGATCTGTCTGCAGGCTCGGTAAAAAAACAAATAGACTAAGCTTAAAAACAGATAGGGCTAACAAGCACAGAACCTGGGCCTTTGTATGGCCTTTACTTTTTACATTTTCTGCTGAATTTATATCTTGAAAAGAAAATTGACAAAATGCTTTTTAATCTTTGTGCTTTGTCTCAGTTTTGAATTTTACTCAATCAGATGAGCAAACTTTAAAATTCTCTCATATTAACGGGCGCAGCCGCTCCTGGGTCAGAGGTCATTCTCTAACTAGAAAGTCAGTGGTTCAATGCTGGTCTTCTTCATTCTGCCTGCCGGACTTTCCTATACTGAACTATAAATTGTGCCTTGTTCTCATAGTGGAAAGTACTGGACAAATATAAGTTATGAATATTTGAGATGTCTTGAAAAACCATCTTAAAGTGCAACTGGGTATGAGCTGAAGACAAGTTCTATAGTTAATCTGCGGTGCACTGGATCTCATTAACCATTTTGAACAATACTCGTTTTCTTACAATTTGCCCCACAGATCATATGAGCTTATTTTTGTTTTTTTAGCCGCAAGCGCTCCAAAAGTCGAAGCCCCTTCAAAAAAGAAAAGAGTCCCATCAGGTGAGATAAATCTTTTACATCATAATTCAGAACAACTGCTAAGTACTGAACAAACAATCTTTTATTTCCAGGAGTCAAACAGGAATCAAATATTATACCTTGGTTTACTGAATTGTGACACATTTTAGTAAATTGTTTTAGACAAAATCAGAAATTGTGTTAATGTATTTTCCTGCAGCATGAATAATAAGGAAATCATTAAGTGCCATAAAACTACCAAGTTTGAAATGGATCAGATGAGCTGTATTTGGGGAAATTGGCACATATATTCTTTCGTGTCAGCAGGTGGAGGCCTCAACGACTTTTTCAAAAACACTTACCAGTTGAAATCCTCCTCAAGTCCTGATAGTCGCCAAATAGCCCATAAAACCATGTGCTTGTAGCTGTAGTGATGTTGCTGTTAGCAATTCAAAAATTATGTGGGCGATTTCATCAGAGCTGTCCTCCCAGCGCTGTCTCCTCCACTGTGCCCCAAGAAATGGCAATGGTTACATTTTTCCTGAATGATAGACTGCCAGTCCACGCTCCGGTCTGCTCTGTCATGTTTTTAAGAAATTTGTTTTGTTTTTTGTTTTCACAGGCAACCCATCGACAATCTAACGCCAGAGGAAAGGGATGCACGCACAGTCTTCTGTATGCAGCTCGCTGCTAGAATCAGAGCTCGGGACCTGGAAGATTTTTTCTCAGCCGTTGGAAAAGTTAGTTCAATTTTTTTGTTATTTATAATTCAAAAAGTCTGTGTACTCACTGTCTTTAACTCATCTCTTTCTTAACCCCGTCTATGAAGGTCCGAGATGTGAGAATGATCTCGGACAGGAACTCGAGGAGGTCGAAGGGCATTGCGTACATCGAGTTTGTGGATTCGTCTTCTGTCGCGCTGGCAATCGGATTGACTGGCCAGAGGCTTTTAGGGGTTCCCATCATCGTCCAGGCGTCTCAGGTCAGATTTCTGATCTCACTGTAACTTAATCTGATCTAATTGTTGCTGAGTTATTTCTGTCCAGTGTGACTTTGAATTGATGGCTCAGTGCTGAATTACCACAGGGCTTTGTGCCAAACACACTGCGGAATGATACGTGTGGCGAGAAAATGTCCTAAAGTGCTTCAGATATTATCGGCACACTTTTTTTTTTCTTCCATTTCACGGTGGAAAAAACAAAGGGGCTGGTAATAATGGGCTTTTCTTGCAGTGGCTCTGTTCGTTTTTGGCACTGGTGTGAACACAACACCCAGTGGACGTGCATTTGTTCATTTTATGCGGATGCATAGTCTCCTATCCCCAGCGTGACACATTCCAATTTTGGCATGTTAATTAGCCCTGAGCATTTGTACTGCAACTTATTTTTAACAACTTAAAACAGCATACATTTATATTTCATCGTTAAGATGAAAATGCAACTCTGAGAAGACACTTGCATGAAAGCGTTATCATTGCTGAAGAAAAGAATTTGCGGCAGGTTACTACTGTATTTTTCCTGAGATAAAAGTTCCATATTGTTTGGTTTCTATTGTATATTTATTTCTGTAACAAATCAATCAACAAATCATCAGAAGACATGAATTGAACCGACAAAATGACTTCTCTATCCATGTGCAATTACAGGCCGAGAAAAACAGAGCTGCAGCCGCTGCTAATAATCTCCAGAAGGGCAGTTTGGGTCCGATGCGCCTGTATGTGGGCTCGCTGCATTTTAACATCACTGAAGAAATGCTCAGAGGGATCTTTGAGCCTTTTGGAAAGGTCAGGAAAAAGTTTCTTCACAAATGAGTTTGGATTTTTAAACTCATCCACAGATGCATCTGTTACATAATGTATTGGGTTTCGTATTCTCACAGATAGAGGGAATCCAGCTCATGATGGACAGCGAGACCGGACGATCCAAAGGATACGGCTTCATATCGGTAATGACCGTCTCTTTGTTTCCCTCTCTTTGACGTTTGACCTTGCAGCTGCGCCGACTCTCAGCTTTTTGTCTCGTGAAGTTTGCAGATGCGGAATGTGCAAAAAAGGCTCTGGAGCAGCTGAACGGCTTCGAGCTGGCCGGACGACCTATGAAGGTGGGACATGTGACAGAGCGCTCGGACTCCTCGACAGCCAGCTCTTTCCTGGACAATGACGAACTAGAGAGGACTGGCATCGACCTCGGCACCACGGGGCGTTTACAGCTAATGGCTCGACTCGCAGAAGGTTTGTATCAACAAAAGAACCCAACCGAGACCTTTGTTACACTCAACACATCACAGGGGGAAATTCATTCCAAAGGCATATTAACATTTGAACTGTATGATGAGAATGTACTGGTGTGTAGCACCATGTGTTCGAGCGCTGAATCTGTATGTTTATCTGTAATTTTAACATTTGACCTCCTGTGTAAAGCAATTGTTTTCTTTCTCTCCCTCCAAAGGAACAGGGCTGAAGATTCCTCCTGCAGCCCAGCAGGCTCTGCAGATGACTGGCTCCTTACCTTTTGGGAACATCACTGGTCCACCAGGTGAGACCTTTAGATGGTGAAAAAGATGCTTTTGGTTTGGGGTTTTTGTTTGTTGTTTTAATGAATGTTCTTGTTGTTTCAGCTGTTCCGACTCCATCTCCAAGCCAAGCATTGAACCTCCCATCTCAGCCACTGGCCACACATTGTCTCCAGTTGTCCAACCTGTTCAATCCACAATCGTAAGGATCTTCTTATCATTTTTGATG
>JAFBJT010021047.1:82830-94653 GCA_016785325.1 Chascanopsetta lugubris | reverse complement strand
TTTTTTTACATTTAAAGGTTTAGTGTGCAGGATTTTCTTAAAAACAATCTGTAGACCAAGGGTGTCTCAGTCGTTTTAGTCCCAGGGGCCACATAAACTTGTGGGCCGGACCGGTGATAAAGCATGATAAAAAATGAAATCTGAAATTGAGTGCAAACGGACAAGTACATTGTCTGCTGCTACTTTTAAAACGTGCAGTTAATGTCCGTTCTGTAGTTTTTGCATGTTGCTAAGGCAGCTGGTGGGCCGGACCGGACCCTCTGGTGTGTTTGACAACCCCGATAAAGACCAATCCAGTACAAAAGTGTCAGCCGCTCCACGATACGCATGTACCACTCCTATAGCAGACTAGCTTTGCAGTGAAATTGAACGCACAAGTCCGACGGATAGTGTCAGGCAGAGGGGGAGGGGCCGACTTTGACGGGCGCGTTTACCGACACGCCGACCCGGCGTTCTGCGAAAGCGGTGGAAGACGTAGCATTTCATCATCCGTTTTCTCTTAGTTCCGACTGTTGTTCATTACGTCGCATCGCGCTGTTTGTCATTTTCCTTTGCCGAGTAAAAGCTAAGAGGAGATGACAGAGCTGCCGTGTGACCCGACTCCATCTGCTGCAGCCATTTACGTCTCAATCAGTGTTGTTTACTCCGTTGTCTGTGTCATAAATTGGACCACTTAGTCAGCGCTCACAGTCTGCGCCGCTCGGCCGACTAAAGCCAAGCATGACATGTTTGTTTTGGGGAGATACTTTTCTCCCCCCAATCACTGCTCACTCTGCTTTTCTTTTTCACCCCACCACACGATCTGGTTTTTTCAAGTGGGCAGAGGATGGGAGAGAGCGAGCGAGAGAGCGAGAGAGAGAGATAGAGAGAGAGAGAGAGAGAGTTGAGGTTGAAGTTTCAGGTTCCACTTGCCAGTGAGCGCCTCTGTTGACCCATGGCCAGAACTCTCACGGTTTTGACCTATCTAATTAGTGGAGCAGGAAAGAGGAGGGGGGGGGGGGGGGGGGGGGGGGGGGGGGGGGGGGGGGGGGGGGGGGGGGGGGCTTTTGGTGGTGAGGTAACACACAACCCATCTGGGGTTCGCTCTCTCTCTCTCTCTCTCTCTCTCTCTCTGTGAATATGGGAATAAAGGAAATGGTTTGTTAGCTCCGCGGCTGCTCGAAGGATCTCATTCCTTACATCACCCTTTGCTTTTTTTTTTTTTCCTCCACTCCTGGCCATTGCCACCCCCTCCCCCCTCGACCCCCCCACCCCCACCCCCTCACCACCTCACCCCCCTCTCCCCTGCCTGCTTCAAAATGACAATCGGCTTCTCGTTTACAGCGAGCTAATAAGCCCTTTAATCAGACTGCTTGTCAACCTCCGGGGGGAAAGCCACTCCAAGAGGAGTTGATCTTAAGGATCGGATGACCGGCAGAACCACGGGGATGGAAAAAGGGAGCAGCGCGGAGAGTCAAACATGGAGGAACACGGGAGGGAGAATAGAGCGTTGGAAAACGGGGGGGGTGGGGGGGGGATGATAAAGTCGCGCCGGAGTCGGATGTAATCAAATGAAACGCACAATAAGACTCCACAAACGTAGTTCCTGCGACCGCGCCGGCGCTTCCTCCTCCCGCCTCCACATGTGAATGTGGTTTCCAGGATGTTTTGATCAGCTTGTCGGTTCAGCGTATACAGACCTGACAAGTGTTTCTGTTATTCATCCGTAATCGATACAAAGGAAAACAGCCGCTCTGCATACATGTGCCTTCCATTACGCACCGTCGGCAGGCAGGCAGCCACACGCGTGTCCGTTGGCCTCATGCAAATGAGCCGATTGATTTGTTAAGTGACATTTTAACTTCCTTACAGACAGCTCTCCCTAAGTCCTTTAAAAGGTTTTTTTTTTTTTTTTAAAGGCCATTGGAGGGGTGGGGGAAAGCGCTCAGTGTCACCTCGTTAAGGCCCGAGGTGAAATCCAGCTCAATCCAGACCATAAAGCCAAACCACACAAACCGCAGCCAGGTACAGACCCTCAGCTGATGGGCCTCGGTGCTGCAGGTCCTGCAGACTCAGGATCAGTGAGGTGAAGGGGAAAAGAGTTCAGATGTGTTCATGGTTTTCTCCTCGGGACTCGGACCAAGCCGCGTTTAATGTCCAGAGGTCAGGGGTTCGATTCCCACATCGTCCCACGTACTCATAGATTAAAAAGCGGTGCGATTCAAGGCACATTCCTGGTGACCCAAAAGTGGGTCGTGACCCGTTGTCAGCGGGTCGCCAGGCTTTGACTGGGAAAAAAAAAGGTTAGAAAAAGGCCCCCATGCTTTTATTTTGAAGAGGTGGTGACGCCCTGTAGTGCCAATAGACACCGTCCTTTTTGTAGATGGAAGAAAACCTGCAAAGTTTGTTTTCATATGCTAATTGACGAGGGCGAAACACAGACCACATTAAGATGCAGCTAATTGATTGTCTGTAGTATCGCCACCTGCTGGTCGTGATTTTAGACATTAAACTTTGTCGTCTTTCGGTCGCGGCTTGAGATTAAAGGTGCAGTGTGTCAGATTTGGTGACGTCTAGTGGTGAAGCTGCATGTTGCATCAATCACCTCGCCCTTCTGAGCAGGAGAACCTATGGTCGATTTCAGTCGTCATTAAAACTCAAAAATCGTTACATTTGCTTAGATATATATTAATGGGCTCATTCAAAGGTAACGAAAATAAATACAACGAATTTGGGGGATTATAAATTCATGAACATTTCAGTATGTAAATGTTTTCTAATATTTTTTTTAGAAGTGACCAAAAAATGGCCAAAATCGGACCCACTGCACCTTTATGGTGGGTCGCGAACCCAAAACCTCTGCTTTATACAGCTGTAGATTTGCCCCCTGGACGCAGGTCCTGCAGACAGTCGGGATCAGTCACAGGGAGGTGGAAGGAATAAGAAAGTAAAGATCAGACATTCTCGTCGTTTCTTCCCCAGAACTCGGACCGAGGCCCAGTTTAACCTCCACCAGCTGCTTAATTGCAATCACTCGGTGTCTCTGGCCCGATGTCTCAAATGTGGACGGCCTGTTTTCAACCATATCTTCCTCTAAAGAGAAACATATTGACAGACGCGCACTCAAACTGTCAATCTCTCCGAGTGTTCTTCTTTCTCCCGCTGGCCTTTTATTTCCCATTCCTGCCGCAGATGTTTCGGAGGAGGAGAAGTATTACAGAAATCCGAAACTGGCACCGCGACGAGCCATGTTCACGGTGGTAGTTTCTCGATCCGAACCCGCGGCGCAGCCCGGAACGCCGGCGTATTGGGAATGTAATTAAATATCTTTTAATTTTGCCCTCAGTGGGAAAATTATTACCTCTCATTCGTCCAAAGGAGAATAATGAAAATGATTGTTTCCAAGTCACGGAACACAACAAAGGGGGATCCCGCGCCCCCCCCCCCCCGCGCCCCCCCGGTGTTTCCGAGGTGCACTCGATCAAATCGGTAACAATAGAAATGTGGGATTCCGGTGACTTCGACCCCCTATCAGCATTTACATAAAGGCATGCTAAATTATTCATTAATTATCAGAGAGTCCCCCGTGGACGGCGGTGACACACACACAGGCTGCTAATTGGCCCATCAATAATCCCGCCGCCTCCTCCTGAAGTGGCACCAGATCCCACCTCAGGAATCTGCTATCTGCCCCAACCTTCTGCTCCGGTGTCTCCGCACCGTGGCACCGCAGGGGGCGGAGCCTCACCTGGCACCAGCGTTCGCAGGTTATCAGAACACGTCTGTCCACTCAGAGGTGGATACAAATAGAAATGAAATCATATTTCATATTGTCTCCTATTGTCAGGCAAGTAAACACATATTAAAGGTGCAGTGTGGAACATTTCATTCATTTTTGGCACATCTAAAAAAAAATTATTACATATTATAAAACAATGATATACCGACATCTTAACAAATTTCTGCATTTTTTTTCCATTACCATGAGGAGTGGGTCCTCTCTTAAAAAATAAATAAATGAATAAAATCAAAAATTCTATACAAAAGCTCCCATCCTTTAGCGGATGGTTAGAGGAGCTGTTTCACCCTCAACACGTCCCGTCCGTTAACACGGAGGAGACATATTTTCTGGCCCATCCTGCAGTTGGCCAGCAGGGGGCCGAGTGAGCCACTTGTTAGAAACACGGTGGAAAACATGGAGTTAAAAATGTCCAACTACCTTATTGCACATGTATAAAACATGAATACTCTCGGTGCCGTGCGCATTTACTTATTCCAGCTCTCGGCCTCTCCAACGTGCACGTGATTTCCATAAAGACGGGCCTCTGGAGAGGGAGGCGCAGTAACATGGCCGCCTTTGTTTCTCCCCCACCCCTTCAGGTGATTGACAGGAGATGGTGGTGCACATTAAATGCCCATCAGGTCCCGCTTTAGTTTTAGAAACAGGGGAGCAGGGCTTGTCAAAGGTCGGTGCTAGTACATAATGAACTGATCTCTCTCTCTCTCTCTCTCTCTCTCTCTCTCTCTCCCCCATACATATCCACATCTCACTCTGAAAATAGCCTTGAACACATACTGCAAAAACACTGATTTCAGGTGAGACAGAGTCCACTTTCTCTCTTATGTTAATACTAACGTCTCTGTCTCCGTTATTTTCACATCACCCCGTAGCTCCGCCCACATTGTGGTTTCTACAATGTGGTATACGTGTCTCCCTCCATCTGCTAATTCTAGTCAGGTGCTTTTATCTGAGCGGGACGTTTTCCAAAATACCAAAGTGAGTAATAATCGTAAATCTGACCACTTTCACTTTAGAGAATGTGTATTCCAGACTGTCTCCAGTTAACTGCTGACCTGGGGACAGCTCGGGATGTTTTCATTATCACGCCGTTATTGCACCTTTGACACCACAGAGGAACTTTCTGCGATAGTTCATTTTGTAAAATACTTTGGTTGCAAAAAAACAGATGTTCATTTTTGAATATTTGCACATGAAACAACTTCACATTAGAGCGGTTTAAGTTTGCGAACATTAAGAAGTCTGAAGTCTTCAAGTCTGACACCTCGAGTTTGACACCTTTGCATTAGATCACAGAAAATAACATACATATATTCATTAAAAGTTACAGTGTGTCGGATTTAGTGGTTGTCCTGAAACCAGGAGGTTGTTGGTTCAACTCCAGCCTGACTCCTGTCCTTCTTAACCCCAGATTACCTCTTGTTTGCCTCCTTCAGTCCTGTGCACCAAACATCTGCAGGAAAGATCGAATGGGGCCAGGTGCAAAGGCACTTAGCAGCAGACAATAAAAGAAATGACAAACAGAAGTGTGTAGGATTTAGTGACATCTACTGGTGAAGTTGCATATTGCACCTGAAAGCCTCTCACTTCACTCTTCCCCTCCCTTCCACTAACTTAACTCTAGTAGCCCTCTGTTATCGTTTAAGATCAAAAGGTGTTAACCATGTCCAGTCCGGGCTACCTGGTGGTCCAAGATGGCCGCCTCCATAGAGAGGGTCCGCTATGTGTGTGAATGTAAAATTGTGCTCATTGTGGGATTATGTAAATACAAACAAATATGCTCATTTTGGTGATTATCACCAGATGTCACCAACTCCCACCCACTCTATCTTTTCATGGATGAATATGATGTCGTCATCATATTCAAAAGAAGTCAGGCTGTTCAAATGAGATTACATTTTATTTTAAATTCCTAATTTGTGGAAATGCCGAGACATTAACTAGATGATTAAAATCTCATCAAACTTCCATCGCGTTTTCCCAGTAAATTAAAAAAAAATCTAAGTTAGATGCCAGATGGATGAAAGAAACGTTGCAAAAGATGTGTTTAATCAAGTCCCTGATAATAAATCTCTCGTATACAATAAGTCGAGGTACAAATCATCAAGTCACATGAGCTCCTTTTGTTTATTTCCGCACATCCAACCTGGATTATTTACCTCTCCCCCCGCCTCCGAGTCCCACTTATTCCAGGTCTCGGCATTCCCGCCGCTCAGCGCGTCATCAGTTTGCGACCGCATCAAAGGCGCCGTCACTTCTCGAGTTGCAGTGAAAACATCCTCCGCCGTGCCGCCCGCTCACAGCCGCCCCTCCTCGGTGCGCCCGCGCTCTCCGTCCCCCCGTCCCCTGATTGAAAGTTGTAATTAAGAGAAGGGGCGCGCACTCCCCTGCAGAATGAGCTGTCACAGAGTCGCATTTAAATGAGGGATGTGCGCGCCGGGTCTCTGCAGTAAAAATTTAAATTATATAAATCGCCATTTAAGTGAAGCGCAGGCTAATGTTTTGTCACAAATTAATGTGACACAAGGCAGCAATGACAATCAAGGGCTGCCTCATTCTAATTTGCTCGTGTTTAGAGGGCTTTTGTGAGCCGACAGCTTTACACAAATTAACACAATCGCCCGTTTTTACGAGGAAACCATAAATGCCTTTTTTTTTTTGTTGCCCTCCCTCTAATGAGGAAACGACAACGACCTGTACCTCCGCGTTACGGCGACGCTGAGATGCAGGAGGAGCAACACGGCGCTTTGATCCGAAACGGGAACAAAGACGCCGAGCTTTGAAAACGGCTCCCCGATGAACCACAAGAGTTCTCTAATGTTTCGACGCTGCCGTGTGATCCGATCGGGATTCACTGAGCTTTCGCTCGTTAGAGGAATCAGCAGCAGATTCTGTCGCCGGGACAATTAGCGAGGAAAAAAAATCTCTCTGAGGGGCTTCATCTTGGAGAGGAATTAGCCATGACTGCTGCGCGCTAATGGCTGGAGGAGGAGTTGGGGGGGTAGTTGGTAAGAGTGTGGTGTGTGTTAACATGGAATTGCTCCCGCTCTCTCTTTTTCCCCCCTTTTTTCCATCTTCAAATCCTCCTCGTGTCCCGATGAAGCAAAAAAAAAAAAAAGTGGCCAGAAAATGAAGTCAAAATAAAAATCGATACAAAGCTACACCCTCATGACACGAGCACTGTTGCTCAACACCAAGTGGAGGAGATGGCGCCGGGTGGACAGCTCCATTGACATGAGCTGTTCCTGCTGTCTTTTTTTTTTTTTAATCCTACAACTTCTTTAATCTTCAGATGTTCCTCACTCACCTCAATAAACAGAGAGAGAATAGTTGCCGGAAAACGAAGTAAAAAGGTGTGATGTTTGTCGCCGTAGCGATACTGTAATACAGGTGTGTACCTGTGGCCTGAACTGACCCGCCCACTTGTGTTATTATTAAAGGTCTCCACTACAAGCCGGTGACACGTGCACCGCCGGGGCAAAGGTGAAGGTATTGTGTTACAGATGATGTGGTGTAGCTGTTCTCCCAGCGCCGTCTCCTCCACTCAGCCTCAAGCAGGTGTAGACATTCGTTTTTTTCGACAAACGGCTCTCCGACGAACCGCAAGAGTTCTCCAATGTTTTGGATTCTCCCGTGCGATCCGATCGGGACTCACTGAGCCTTCGCCCGTCGGAGGAATCGGCAGCGGCACATTCTGTCACCGGGACAATTAGCGAGGAAACACGCGTCTCTGAGGGGCTTCATCTTGGAGAGGAATTAGCCACGACTGCTGCGCGCTAATGGCGGGAGGAGGGGGTTTGGGGAGCGGCATTTCGCGAAGAGCGCGGCGTTGAAATGGCGCGCATCTGTCGACGCTGACGATCCTCTGCCTCTCTGCCCCATTAACAGGCCCTGGAGAGCGAGTTCGTGTCCTGCCAGCTCCACCAGTGGATCGATCTGATCTTCGGCTACAAGCAGCAGGGCCCCGAGGCCACCAGGGCGCTGAACGTCTTCTACCACCTGACCTACGAGGGCGCCGTCAACCTCAACTCCTTCAGCGACCCCATGCTCCGAGAGGTGAGGAGGCGTCAGCACGCGTTTACTTGTGTTTGTCACACCGGGCCGTCTTAAAGGTGCAGTGTGCGAGATTCCCAGTCGATTTCTTCTGTCCCTTCTTCGTGCAGGGCTAGGATTTGTAAAAACTGTTGTATCCTGACATGTTTCCAAATGTGTAGTCACCTCTGTGCGTGACTTGCTTTTACGTGACCATAAGACGAGCCCTTTAATCTCTGTTTGCATCAGGAGTGGGTCTCCCTGTGGGGGGCCGCCATGTTTTTACAACAGCCCAGAGTGGATGCGCTAGGCATCTTTTGAGCTTGACTGGCCACCCAGAGCCACCGTAGGTTCTCCTGCATGCTCAGATGGGGAGGGCGAGGTGATGGATACAATATGCAACTTCACCTGTAGATGTCACCAAAATCGTACACGCTGTACCTTTAAAGGTGCAAGTATGTAAGATCTTTGTCATTTTCTTTCACTTTGATTGGTTGTAGAAATTTTACAAAACAACTACATACAGACATTTTCATGAATTTATATGCACCTAAATGTATCATTTCCCCCCCCATTACCCTTAAAGGTGCAGTGTGTAAGATTTGGTGACCTCTAGAGGTGGAGTTGCATGTTGTATCCTTCACCTCACCCTCGCCCTCCTGAACATGCAGGAGAACCTGTGGTCGACTTCAGTTGTCACTAAAACTCAGGAGATGTTCAGTGTGTCCACTCTGGGCTACTGTAAAAAAACATGGCGGCCCCTGTAGAAAGGACCCGCTCCTCATGTAAATATATATTAATGGGCTCATTTAAGGGTCGTGGGGAAAAAAGAAAATACATTTAGGTGATTATAAATGTATGAAAATGACAATACATGTAATTGTTTCGTGATATTTTTAGAAAAATGAAATTTGACTCACTGCACCTTTAATACGCATTTATGCAGCGCACGGCCGATTTAACTCCCTCTGAGGATCACGCTTAGTAAGCGAAAAATCCCATATTACAGTAAGTACACTCTCAAATGGAGGCTCGGTCCGACCGGATCATAAAAGCATCTGTCCATCTGTATTTGGCGGTTGTTGTTTTGTTTTTTTGTGATGCCATTAGCCGAGTTAAATCTGTTGCCGAATGGCGCGCGAGAGCTAAGCTAACAATCTCTGGGCGCTGGACTGCTGAGCAAAGTCTTTCCCTCCTGTGTGATACGTCTGAAAGCACTTCACCAAGTGTTCCACTTTGACGCCTTAAAGCCTCCTCCCTGGCTTTCATTCATTATTCATCCGCACTCACTTTGAACTGCTGCGCGCACACACACACACACACACACACACACACACACACACACACACACACACACAGCACAGCACAGAGCTGTAACAGAGGAAGCCGGCTCACTTGCCCACAGCCAAACTCCGGCCCTGCACACGGCAGCACGTCTGGTTCTCTATGAGTGGAGTTGAACTCGTATTCATTCATTCATCCAAATAGTCTCAGGGACCTGGAAATGAGGTGACACCACACAGAACGTCCATTGCTAGTTGTAGCGTGTGGTAGAGGATGTTGTTTACGTTTATAGAGCTGTTCTCCCAGCGCCATCTCCTCCACATCAAGCATCAAGTAATAATATCGCCGTGCACGTTCATGTGTTGCGAGGTCGTAGCTTTCGCCAGAAGGATAATCTCAAATGTACCAGTTGTTTTTTATTTATTTTTATTTACTCTGCTCCTGTTGTTTTCACAGAATGTTTTAAATGCTAAAATAAAATAAAAAATGGCCCTTTTAAATTTTTTAATTTAAAAAAAGTTATTAACCGTGTGCTGTACCTGACATGGTTTTAGCCACTTTTTTGTTGCGCTCTCTTATTTGATCAATACAACTAAATGTGAATATCACAATAGGAAAAATAACAGCTCAATGTAGAAATGAACGACACGTTGTTATGAATCAGAATTATCCTAAAAACAACGGCCCCCGTCGCACTGACTGAGTGGTATCAAGAGGTTGGGGTGCGTTTGACTCGCGCCCTGGTGCTGCTGCCCTTCATGCTCCGTGACTGGAGCATCACGGGCACCAGGGGCACGGCCATGATTTATCACCTCATTCACCCTAATTCCCATCCAGATGTGCTTTGGCCTTTAGCCGCACACACTTTCACACACACACAAACACACACAATCACTCACTCACACACACACACACACACACACACACACACACACACACAAACACACATGCATGCAGATTCATTACCAGGGAGCAGTGGTCATTTCCACACACAGCCTGAGCCCATTACCCACCCTACTGGTTGACACACACACACACACACACACACACACACACACACACACACACACTAGATTGGATCACTGGCGCTCCACTGTTTCTGCCAGTGACTACAGGATTGATTCGTACATATAGGAGCTGGACACCATCACATGCAGGTGTGTGTCATTTCAGAATTGACCAAACTAGAGTTTCTTTACTATGCGATTCAACTAAATTCATCATAATGTGATATATAACAATGTCACATTATTTTCCATATGAATGGAAATAAGCTTATTTTCCCCTGTGCACTATTTTTTAAAACAACCCTCAATTGTCACTTTATCAGAAACATCTACAGTCCACAGCATTTTTACCAGTCTTCAAATAATCTTCCATAATGTTGAATAGACGTCCTTGTTTCTCATGCTTGTTTACATTATCTTATAGATACATGTCTATTATCTGAGGTGTTTCTAATAGTTGTATTAATATACAATAGACTGGAATACAGTGCATGAAACAGGAGAAAGACCTTTGAATGGACCTGTATGACCTTTCTGTCTCGTATTGTAATATCACAGCTTTGTATTGCGTCACCTTATAAAGTGGCCACTGGATTTATAGTCTTCATTCCCATTCATTCTCCAAACATGGCACGTAAACTCAGTAGCTGACTATGTCGTTTGGAATTCAATGAATAACGTTTGTTTCACTCTCTGAACATGAAAGGAGACTCTGTCCGTTCGACTTGTTTTCTCCATTTAAACCCCCCCCCCCCAAACCCTCAGTCTGAGAACCTTAATTAGTTAAATAAACCCCAGCAACTTTCAGTCCCCTTCAACCGTGTTTGTGCGGAAGGAAGCCGGCTCCTGTCCACGCCGAAGGTGGAAACGCAGCTGCAGCCCTGGGCCTCGTCACGGCCCCGGGCTCCGGGCCCCAGAGCCTCGGGCTTTTTCAAAGTGTCCCCTGAGTCGGCCATTACTGAGCGACCGGCGCTTTCAGGCCTGAGCTGTGGTCTGGCTGCGTTAGGACGGGGCCACGGGGCTGCGCAGTGTCACGGGGGACAGGTCGCAGAGCCATGTGTCGTTGGGTCGAGTAGACTGAGGACGGAGGCTCCCGATTGGCCGATTTTGTGATCCCGCCACTTTGGTTGGCGTCCATTAAAGGTCGTTTTTGTCACAAATCAATTACATACCGACATTTTCATGAATTTATGATCACGTAAATGATTCTTTTTTTTTTTTTTTTTTTTTACATTACCCTAAAATGTATATTTACAGGAGGAGGGGGTCCTCTCTATGGAGGCCGCCATGTTTTTACAGTAGTGAAAGTGCAACATGCAACTTCACCTCTAGAGGTCACCAAATCTTACACACTGCACCTTTAACGCCGACTCACCACAAACTACCTCACACAGAATGTAGAGGTCTGTGTGAAACATACCTTGAACATACACATTGTCTGTATGCCTGCATTCCCCTGTGTGTGTGTGTGTGTGTGTGTGTGTGTGTGTGTGTGTGTGCGTGTGTGTGTACACCTTTGTATATTTACGCGTGCTCATCAGCATGAATGCACATGGCTGTGTGTTTATGTGTACGTTCCTGTTCTGGGGGCCGAGGTTGGAATCTCTCAGCGCAGATTAGCGAGACCACTGCTGTGTTTTTCAAAACCATGATTACTTCCTGTCCTGCCTCCGCCTCACGTCAACCCCCCCCCCCCCCCCCACCCCCCCCCCCCCCCCCCTC
>JAFBJT010021047.1:57582-70231 GCA_016785325.1 Chascanopsetta lugubris | reverse complement strand
TCCACTTCCACCTCGTCTCCTCCTCCCGCTCCTCCGCTCCTCTGTCCTCATTTCTTCTCCTCCACTCTCCATCTGTCGTCTCTCCTCCTGTCATCTTTTTCCTTTTCAGTCGGATTCTTCCTCCCCCCCCCACCTCCGTCCTCATCCCCTCTTCCTTTCCTCTCCCGTCCATTCTCTTTCCTTGTCCATTTCCTCTCTCCTCAGTCATGTCCCCATCTCATCCCATCTTCCATCTCCTCATGTCCTCCTCCTTTTCCTCACCCCTTCTCCTTCTTCCGTCCCCTCGTCCCCTCATCACCTCTCGTCCCGTCCGTCTCCTGTTTAATTGCCTCAATATATTTTATCTGCTCTCTCGTTTCCTTTCTGATTTCAAATTAACTTCCCCCCTCGTCTCATTCGTTTTTTTTTCCCTTAAATCCTCATCGCTTCTTTTCTCTCCTTTTTTCCCTTTGTCCTTTGCAAAATTTCGTAATTCCACTCACTTTATTTCCCCTTATCTTAAATTCACTTTTCAAGCTCTTTTGTCCTCCCTCACCATCCCTCTCTTTTTGTCCTCCTCCTCCTTCTTTCTGTCACTTCATTTTAAAGCAGCGTCTCGAGTCTGAATTTATCGAATCAGGTTGAAAACATTTTGCTCGTGTAAACACACCGAAGGCTTATCTCTCTCTCTCTCTCTCTCTCTCTCCTCTCTCTCTCTCTCTCTCTCTCTCTCTCCTCTCTTTTACTTCCTCCATCCTCCTCCTTTTCTTTTCTGTCCTCCTCTCCCCTCCCTCTCCGTCCATCATCTCATTATTTACCATTCATTCATCGATGCGCGTCACGGTGGGATCACTTCATTTTAAATCAGAATCTCCAATCAGAATAAATCTAATCAGATTCCCTCATTTTTGTCTCCTCCTCTTTCTTTCACTGTCTCCGTCCTCCTCTCCTCTCTTTCTGCCCATCCTCATTCATTCATTCAGTCATTCATTCATGTGTCTGCACGTCATGGTAGATCGCTTAATTTCGAATTAGCATCTCTAATCTGAGTGAATTTAATCATATTATCTCTTTATTTCCCCCGTGTCTTTTGGCCTAATCTTTATTTCACTCATCACCATCCCTCTCTTTTCATCACTCAGTCATAGCAGGATGAAATCTGTCTCTAATCCGAATACATTTCATCAGATTAGATACATTTTGCTCTTCTCTTTATTCCTCATGGTCATTTCTGTTCGTCTTTCCTCTCCTCTTTTCATTCCTATCCCATTCTCTCCGCTCGACTCTCCATTCCCCCTCCTCCCTCCTCCTCTCTTTACCTCCGCTCTCTCTCCCCCTCTCCCTCGTGTTTACCTCCTCTCCCTCACTTTAACACGCTCCCTCTATAATATCGCCCCTCTCCCTTCATCTTAATCTCTCCTTTTTCGCCTTCTTTCATCTTATTCACCTCCGCCTCGTCTTTCTCTCCTTTTTTTCGCTCCGCTCTCCCTCCGTCGGGCTCCACATGTGTCTGCCCCTCCAGGCTCAGGCAGAAGGGAGGAAATGGATGAGGCCCCTCCTCCCCCCCTCCCCCCCCCTCTCCTCCCTCATCTCTGTTTATCCTCCTTTCAGGACGTTTTGAATTTCACTGAAATGAAATGGTAACACTTTGCCGTAAATCTTTCATCTGACTCTACCTCCGGCCGGGCGTCTGTTCACACCTTTAATATTTGACTGGAACAGTTGGGATCACTTCTCCTCGGGCTTTTCATGTGCCCATGATCAGAAATGATGAAAAGTCCTTTACTCGCTCTGTTTCGTGCCGAGCCCAGATCAGCATTTGGAAATCTGACGTAACGCGGCGCCAACCTTCTGCCTAAATATCAGCGCGGGGATCAAAGGCAACGTCTCACATTGTCATTTAAGTCTGTTTGCCTCCGTCGACGTTGTATATTTATATTTCTACGTATTTCGCCCTTAAATGGCTCCAGATCAGCTGCTGCTTGGAATTTAGAACAGGCAGAAACGTCTCTTCTAACGTTGAATATATAACAAAGTCTGCCGAGAATAAAGTCTCTCGACTGAATTGTTTTCTTATTTTTATCTATGTCAGCTAATATATCTGAAAAATCCTCATCCCTTTGTTTAAATGATAGAATATAAATGATAGAGTGTGAATGATTCATAGCAGTTTTGCACCATTTCTATGAAACTGGAAACATTAGCTCAGGGTTGTCAAACTCCTGGTTTCATTCAGTTGGACCCTAAGTGGGCGGGGCCAGTCAATTCTTTGCAAAATAACCTACAGCCAACGACAAGTCCAAAGTTCCAATACAACACAGTGAAATGCAAGTAAGTGGTTTTGTGTGCGACCCCCAGTGGACAAATATGAAATAGCAGTCAGTTTAAAAAAGAAACAAGGGTCAGATTGGACACCCTCAGGCGGGGGGCGGCCTTCAGCTCCCTTTTGCTGCCCCCTACTGGACTGGAGTGGTGGTGCAGTTCCTACATTGCGATCATATCTGCGTGTCTATCTTTGGACTATCCCACAAAAAGCAGTACACACCGGTTAAAGTACTAATTTAACAAATACTGTCGTGCACATCCTTACATTCACTTCGCATGTATGGGATCTTATTTGGAGAAGCAGAGCAGCAGCTGTCTCTCTAACATCCTGCAGCTCACACACACACACACACACACACACACACACACACACACACACACGCACACACACACACACACACAGAGTCCTCCACAAGTCCACCAGCCACTTGCTCTCATTATATTCAATATTTGCTGTTGTGCATTCTAGACAGCGCTCTCAGTCCCAGACAGCCTCTCTAAATCCCCCATCTGCCTGGGCGCCGCTAAATCACCAAGTTAAAATAATTTCAAATTTCAGCAACAAAGCGCTGTGCCTCAAACAGGGTATTTTTTTTTTCTTCTTCGTCTCGCCGTTGCATAGCAACAAGTGCCGGGGACCGGTCCTTCTCCTTTCGAGCACCGTTTAGAGGAGGAAGGTAAATACTCATGACTCACTGCCGTAGTCTCGGATGGAGAAGTTGGAGCTCTGGCCGTGGATGCCGAAGCTGAACGTGGCCGGCTGGTCGTCTTTGTCCGTGGCTCGCAATGTTCCGATCACCTGTGGAGATTGTATTTCATTAAGACACCACCTACTGGGCGGTAGATGTAATTACACCCTTTAAAAAAAGTGAGCACGTGTATATTGTTTTACGGAAAGTGGCGTAAGATGCTCTCGGTTGTGATTTCATCATGACTGTGCTGACTTGAGTCTTTTTACATCTAACGTCCCGGGGAAAGTAATCTATTACTTTTGAAATGTGTGTATTTATATTTGTGTGTGTGATCCCTTTGATGTGAATTCTGAGGAAAATGTCATAAATGGACATATTTAGCGAGAGTGGGCCTCAAAATAATTTGCTACAATACAGATAGAACCTATAATATCCTGAAATAACGTATATAACGTTTCTTTCTTACCGTGTTAGTGACATCATTCTCACAGACGAAGATCTCCTCCACAGCCAGCTCCGGTTTGTTGTCATTAACATCCTGAACTATGATGTTCACTTTAACAAACGCCTCCAAACCTGCAGGGACGAGAAAAGGCCATGTGATTAAAGACGGGAGAAAAATGAAGTCAGTAAAACATCAAATGATTTTTGAATCATTGATTTGGTACGATCTGCCCCTGTCGTGCTGAGTCATCTTTTTTCATCAAACTTTTTTCATGACATCCTTGTTAAAGGTCAGATCAGCAAACCTGTTCACACCCTGGTATCAGCCTCCAGGTGTAATCTTCATAGACGCATCCTCAAAGTGTGAAGAATAAAGGTCCAGTATGCAAGATTTAAGTTAATTATTTCCATTTTTATTTAAATAAATTACAAATATACTAATTACGCTGAAATTGTGATGCACGTGTGACTCTAGAATGAGCCTGCCAGGTTATTACAGTAGCCCATAATGGACAAACTAAGAATGTCCTTTTGAGTTTCAATGATAAATAAAGGCTGCCTGTAACCTCACTAAATACTACACACTGTGCCTTTAATTCATTAAGTACACCCACTGGCTTCAAAAATAAATATAGAGGTTGTATTTATATGTTTGTTTCAGGTCTGAACAGGTTTAGCTATACTGTAATGTATGTGTGTGTGTGTGTGTGTGTGTGTGTGTGTGTGTGTGTGTGTGTGTGTGTGTGTGTGTGTGTGTGTGTGTGTGTGTGTGTGTGTGTGTGTGTGCATCTATTGAACTGATTAAGGTCAACCCTCTGAAAGCTTTTCTATTTGCGAGCTGTTTACTCGTCCGGTTCTCGTCTCTCGGCACATTAAAGCAGCTTTTACCTTTTTCTTTGCATCGCTGACGCTCCTCTTACTCCTCTTTTGATCAACGCGTCGGTCTCTTTGCTCAAACTATCTTTAGTGCAGCACCGTATAGACCCAGGCCCCTGTCAAGCTCAGGGGGGATCATTGTGTTCCTTAAACATCGTGACAGGACACCAAAAATAGATCTTTTGGATTTCATTCATTGCCGCGCTATAAATACAGAGTTTGGGTTCGGGAGCTTCGTGTGAACAAAGAGTCGTACTAATGTGATTTTCCTCCCTCTCTCTCTCTCTCTCTCTCTCTTTCTCTCTCGCTCTCTCTCTCTTTGCTTCACCGTGTGGGTCGACCAGGTGTTTTGGCAGCATGTTCAATTCTATAAAAACCCTTGTTAATGTGTTACACTCCCGTCCCACTCGGTGAGGAACACGGAGTCTTCACTCCCTCTGAGAGAAAACACATGGTTCTGGTTTTTTCCATGTGAGCATCTATTGTTTAACGGAAACAGGATTAATAAAGGCGTGCAGTGTGTGTGTGTGTGTGTGTGTGTGTGTGTGTGTGTGTGTGTGTGTGAATGACATACCACTGGGCTCCTCCTGCGCCTTAACTTGAAACATGTGTGTGGCCTCCAGCTCCCTGTCCAACGTCCTGAGGGTGGACAGCTGACCTGTGAGCGGGTTGATGCTGATAGGACAGTCTTTGTCCAAGATGGAGTATCTGTAGGGAGAGAGAGAGAGAGAGAGAGAGAGGGAGAGAGAGAGAGAGAGAGAGGGGGAGAGTTAAAGGTCGCTCTGCAGAATAATAAACTGAACTTGTTGTATTAGAATTTCAGATTGTCCAAACTTACTGACCCGTGGCAAATTAAAAAAAAAATATAATGGAACATGGCCCACACGAAAATCTTGACTGTGTTGTACTGCTTAGTTTTAAAGGCGCAGTGTGTTTGGTCATTTTTGTCACTTGTAAAACTTTTTTTTTTTAAATGGAGAGATTGACCAGAATCTTGCACACTGCACCTTTTAAAAGGAAAACAATTATCCATGACTGCCTGATGTACATTTATGAAATTTGTAGAATGCTTGGTGAGTCCTTCTGAACGAAAACCTATTTATGTAAAGCTGCGATGAAGGCTGTTTTTTTATCCACATACATAATCATCAAACATAACAATACTAATCATCTGGAGGCCGTGTTGCACCGTATGGTTTTCTTGGCTCGGTCCGGATCCTTGGCCTCGATCACTCCGATGTTGTTCACCATCCGTTCCTCCACCACAGGGAAGGTGTAGATGGGCTCGGAGAAGACCGGCGGCTCATCCACGTCCAGCACCTTGATGTTTACCTGTTGAGACACAGCTATGACTTGTTGTTGTCGAAGGCTAACGCCATCGCTGCAGCTCCTCTGTTCAGCCTCTGTCTCAAACACCTTTTTTTTTTTTTTAAGACTGTTTTTCATTCAACTCGAGACAAAGTGTTATGTGTCAGAAAGGTACATGAGGTGTGAGGTTTACCTGAGCTGTGGTGACGGCGCTCTGAACGTTGTCGGCAGGAAACAGCAGGTTCTTCTGGTTCTCTTTGACCTGGATGGTGAAGGTGTAGCTGTTCATGGTTTCATAGTCCAGAGCCTGGAGACGGAGGGTTGGGGGTGAGGGTCAGACAGTCAGTACATGGTGACAGGGCCAAGCATTCACTCATTCACGCAAACATCCGCAGGGAACTTCTATGTGTACTTCCTTTCTTGCTCAAGGGCATTGGATAGGGATTGAACCACCAACCTCTTGCTTAGTGGACCACCCACAGTGACCCCAAGTCAGCCAAGTCCAAAAGACCAAATGACGGATGAGTCAACATTTTTGTTTGATTTGCAATTTGCATTTCTGCTTCTTTGAACTGTACTTCCTGTTTTACTCAGCCACATTCATACATTATTCAAACACAGTGCAACACGGCGTCGTTAACACATTAAACGATTTATGGAAACATTGTCTTTTAGGCTACAAGAAATAATCATGATTTTAAGCTATAAAAATGCAAATTAAGTAAAAACAAGGATATAAAAATATATCTGTTTGTCAGCGTCGTTTTGGAGATTTTCTGAGTAGCATCCACAGTTGTTGTGTTTTCTCCAGGCGTCCTGCCTCCTTTTGTACCTTTAATACATGTATGTGGAATAGTCCTTTACCTGTTTGTGCCTGTGATTCTATTTTGAGGATGAGGCTCTTTCCTTTCATCTCCAAGAAACCTGAACTTCCTTCACAATCATCGTACTCGACGTAGATCTTCATTTTTCGAAAAAGGTTTTAAAACAGCTCTAACTTTTAGGAACCTGCCCCGATCCAGACCACACATCTCGGATCAAAGCGAGTGGAGCACGTCCCGATTATCATGCGACTCATATCCACAACTCTCTGCAGCAGCTGCGCCATGAACACAACATCTCACATTTTAAATCCTCAACCTCCAAATGCAGCTCGACTCCACCGTCCCTCATTAGCCGAAATAACTCCGAGGCCTGACTCAAGCATTTTGAGAAATATGAAATATTTCCACAGTTTCCTCTCCTCTACTTTTGCATTAGCACTTATTTCCCTCATGTGCTCAGACTCCCCCCCCCCCCCCCCCCCCCCCCCCTTTTTTCCCCCTGGGGCCCCGCCCCCCCCCCCCCCCCCCGAGTGCATTCACACCTGTGCGCTCAGCACAGCTGTTCAGACTCCAGGTGTCGAAACACTCTAACAACCTGCTTCGGCTCAATCCCTGAAACACCTTGAGCATGATAAATATTTAAAGGTGCAGTGTGTAAGATTTGGTGACATCTATGACATGACATCTAACATGGCATAACACATAAATGGGCTCATTTAAAGCTAATGGGGGAAAAAATACATTTAGGTGATTGTAAATTCATGAAAATGTCATTATGTAATTGTTTTATAACATCTTAAGAAGTGACCAAAAAAACGACCGAAATCTTACACACTGCACCTTTAACTGTGTCAATGAAACACTTATTCATTCCTCGGCACAAATGGAGTCTTGTAGCTCCACTTTCAAGTCGACGTGTGTTTGACAGCGAGCGGCGCTTACTGTCACGCTCAGGCCCGGGATTATCATTTATTTACCCTGTATTAGAAGCAGCTTTAATCTGTGAATGGGACACCACAGGTAGACGGCCATATTGTGTTAACTGGATTATGCCTGGCCACGCGGATGCTCAGTCACAGGGCATCAAAGGCGAGTGTAAACAGCTTAACGAGAATAAGACCTTCGCCGCCGTGTGGCCCGATAGCCGGCTTAGACTCGGCGAGGAAGACGATGGTGATGAAGGCAGGCGAGGAATGCTGAAGATTGCGGAAGGTGATTTCCACATGGCGATTTCCACAAGCTATTACAGAGCCGGTTTCATTAGAAAACATGTTTCCAACCCTCTGATGTCCTAAATACTTTATACATGAAGAGCCAATGGAAAGTCAAATATCTCCCCGCACCAGGAGGCCGCTGCTCTTTAGGTTTGAATTTGGTGAAATGTGAAAATGGAGAAATCCCATTTGACACAGTCAAAGTTTAATTTTGTGGAGATGTTGTTGGGAAATATGTTTCCGGAAACACCTTTTGATAAAGTTGTGTAATGTTGCTTACACTTGAACTGGCTTATTGATCTCGCTGTCTTTAAAAAAAAAAAAAATTTTTTTAGCGTATCTCTGGCAAAGAGACAGTTTCAAATGCATCACAAAGCAAGAGATTTTGAAATTCTAAAAATGTATTATCTCACTGATCTGTGTGTAACACGTTAGCCTCCACCAATGGCACCTCTGGCTTCCATTCATTACAATGCACTGATTAGTAGACAGTTTTGAGTTATGAGAGATATCTAGGTTATTGATCAAACTCCAAAAGATACATCTAAAAATGTTTTTACCTTTTTTGTTTTTGTGATAAAATTTTTTTTAATGCTTTTATAAAAAGATGTATCTTCTACAACACATTGCTTTCCCAATGTCAATGTTTGTGAATTGATGACATTGTCAATGTCATCAATCCCAACCGCGTGATTTCTTTATTCTAATTCTTCAGCAAACTAGGGAGAATATAAGACAACAACTTGTAATTGTAATAAAAAACGAAGGAACTCACATGTTTGAGGATGAGGTTTCCGTCCTTGGTTGAACTGAGCTCAATATCGAACATCTTGAGGATCTCGGTGGGGACGCTGAAGATGGGCTCCTTGTTCTGGATCTGGTCCCGGTCCTCCAGCTCCAGAGTCCCGATCTTCTCGTTCAGCTTGTGGTCCTCTGGAACCTGCAGCTCGTAGACTCCTGCACAGGGAGGTTGCACAGTAACAACCAATCAGAGCCCAATACCATCATGCATATTTGAGGTGTGGTCCATCAGATTTGCCTTTGTTCCTTACGTTTGGTGAAAGAAGCGATGTTGTCGTTGGTGTCTGCGACGGTGATGGTGACGGAGGTGGTCGCCGTGCTGCCGGACGCCATCCCCCTCATGTCCTGGGCTTTGACCACGACCACGTACTGACTCCTGCTTTCCCGATCCAGTGTGTTCTTCCTGGAGCTGATCACGCCTGCAGAGACGCACAGATGCACTCTGACTCATTCAAGTTTTTAAAAAGAAATTGCATGTAGAACTTCTGTGAATGGTGTTGTGGCGGTGAACCAACCTGAGATGCTGTCGATCTCGAAGGCGGAGAGGTCTCCATCTGTTGTCAGGGAGTATCGGAGCTCCCCGTTGGCGGTGGTGGGGTCGTCGGCATCTGTTGCCTTCACCTCGACAACTCTGGTTCCTAGAAGGTGAGGACAGGTTTGCGTCAGCAGTGATGACATTAGACTGCAGCTGGTGAAGATTTACAACACGATTTACATAGTGCAAAAAATGTAGTTCTCAAAGTGGATGTCAGAAACAGGAGGAATGAACATAAGGATTTGAGCGCGTTTGACAAAGCCTAATTTGTGGCGGGTGAACGACCGGGTCAGAACCTCTTTCAAAACCGCCGCTCTCGTGGGGGGGGGGGGGGGGGGGGGGGGGGGGGGGGTTGCTGGTCTCCAGTGGTCGGTATCTATCAAAAGTGTTGCCACGGAAGAAACAGTGGGGACCCAGGATCATTGATTCTCTCGGGGAACGAGGGCTGCATGGCCCTCGGTTGCCTGAAACAGCAGCGAAGCGACTGTAGCTCGCATTGCTAAAGAGGCTAATGCTCGTTCTGATGGAAAATCTCCATTGACGGATGGGGAAGGATGAGAGTTAAAAGAGGGTCTGGGCAGTTTCTCTACATTGGCTGGGCTATCAGCTCCATGTACTCTCCTCTAAAGCCAGGCTGGGGAACTGTTGGTTCTTGGCAGGGTTCTCCCTTATATATATATATATATATATATATATATATATGTTTTTCATTTATTTGTCTTGTCTGGTTGTTCGGAATAACCTTCACCGCCCTGGCAGCTCTGTATAATCCATCATCACTGTCTATAGCACTTTTCAAATCCGTCTCTCACCACCTCGTTCCACCACAGCGTGAAAACCACCGATGATGGCTTCTCCAGACTGTTATTCCAAGGCCACTCACCTATGGCGGACCTCTCCATGATTGATCCGTTGTAGGTCCTGGGAAACACCGGGACGTTGTCGTTGATGTCGGTGACGTGTATGATGAAGTCTCCGGTGTCCTCGATCAGCTTGTTGTTGTCGTCGTACATCCGTGCGTTGAGATGGTAGGAACTCTTCTCCTCCCGGTCCAGAGCTCGGTTGACGTACAGGTCTCCCTCGTGGTCCACGGTGAAGATGGTGTTGGCGCCTTCGCCCTCTATCCTGAACCTCTTGGTGCCGACGGTCTGGCTCGACCTTAGCTGTGTGAGAGAGAGAGAGAGAGAGAGAGAGAGAGAGAGAGACGCACAAGTTAACTCCGATGCATCAAATGAGCAGATTTCACCTCTTTATGCGGTTATCATTTTGGCTGTGTTAGTGCCAACGCTAAACTTTTAAATTCAAAACTAAAAAACAAAACCCTTTTTTTCCCACCAGAATACTGTGGAACAAATTTACTACCCTCTTGAGTCATTAAGGACAAAATGTCTGCTTCCAAAAAAACGCTCTCAACACCGAACAGAATAGAACACAATCCTCAAAATGATGGAACGTTGGATGGTTTTGAACAGGCCTGACGCTGATCGAGACATTTCTGCCAAAAAAAAGTAGAAAAAAATTATAATCAGTTTTCAAGTTTTCATAGCAGTTTTTTTTGGAAGCAGTTTGTCGTTAATGACAGATTAGGTTAGGAAATTAAAGTGATGGTCGAGGGTTAACTGGACGGAAGTGACCAGAAATATCCTTTTCCACAAGGGAAGGAGATTAGCGGGAGTTTAAAGACCACGCTCAGAGGAGGAAGCGTAGCAGAGCGTCCTGCTGCCGTGGCCACGTCAAAATGTTGAAACTCACTTTTCCGATCTTGTAGGCGACGGGCGCAGGTCTCTCCTCCTCCACCAGGAGGAAGTTCCAGATCCACTCTCTCTTCTGCCTGAGCAGGACGGGATGCGACTCCTTCTTCACGATTTCCTCGTGGCCTCGTCGTTCCCCCGCTCGAGGAAGGTCCAGAGAAATGGCAAGGGGGGCCAACAAGCCCATCGTAGCCATGAGCCCCACGGTCCACAGCTGGAGGCGAGCCATCGTCTGCGGCAGGGAAATGAAGGATGGGAGGAGGAAGGAAGAGAGAGAGAGAGAGAGAGGGGGAGAAGATCACATTAAAACCACTTATCAGCGTCGGACAGACCCCCGTCGCTGTGCCAGGGTGAGAGTCGGACTGAAGGCCAAGGACTCGCGCCGTCCCCCCGCTCCTCGAGGTCTGGCTATCGTCGAGGACCAGGGCTCTTAAACCTTTACAGCCCGGGACCCCAATGAAACATTTAGCCTCTCATCACGGGGCCGGCGCTGAAAGCATATCAGCGCTGTGGTCGTATGGGGATCTATTAAACATAGGCCTGTGACCCATTTTGGGTCCTGACCCGCTGGAGTGGAGACGGAGAGAGGAGCCGACATTAAGACCACTTCGGGCGTGTGTCTTTATCGGCCAGCGAGTCCACAGAGGAACTGTTTGACATTTTCGATATTTGACCGTTGGTGTGAAACGACAAACCGGAGCGTCGCCGAGGCTTTGTACGTCTTGTTGATTCAATAAGGGGTAAACGGAGCGGTTTAGTACCGTCGTTTTAAACTTGTTCAAAAGCGGACGGATGTTACCCAGACATCAAAGGACATTTTGACTGGTATTAAGAATTACACCTGTATTTCCAGAACATTTAATGTGAAATTGAAAGGTGCAGGCGTGTAAGATTTCGGTCATTTATCTTACAAAACAATTACAGAGTGACATTCTCATGAATTTGCCCGATGAAGTTTTTTTTTTTTCCCCGTGACCCTTAAATGAGGCCATTTATACATGAGAAGCGGGTCCTCTCTATGGGGGCGGCCATGTTTTTACAGTAGTAGGAGTGGACGTACTGAACATCTTTGCAGTCTTACTGACAACTGAAGTCTAGGTTCTCCTGCATGCTCACAGGAGAGAGGCGTGAGGTGATGGATACAACATCACCTCTAGATGTCACCAGATCTTACCCACTGCACCTTTAAATAAGTCTTATCAAGTCTTGACTTTAATTTGCCTGAAGCTGGAGGAACCTTGAGGCTTTCTAAGGCATCTTGATTCCAATTCTGGAGAAATGGGTCAGTTTAGCATCATCATTTTAAACTTTTTAAAAAACACCCGCGCTCTGACAGATGTTACCGAGACATCAAAGGAAACACGGCGTCCTCTGTGCTTCGTTAAAGCCGCTGCGTTCGCACAACAAGCGCAACCCCGACCATTGCGTGTCATCTCCGGGATCTGGATCGACTTTTGCCGTGATGTTGCGCAACGTCATCTGGCAACGGAGCATTTTCTAAAATAAACAAAAGAGAGCGCAAATTCCTTAGAAGTGATTTTAGCCTCGAAATCACTGAAATATGGGACGGAATGATTTGTAATACACAGGCCGTAAACGTCAGTGTTTTGGCTTCAGATATGAAAACTTCATGGATTCATTACCAAAGTAAATTCTGCTCGGCCGCAACAACATTCTTGAAGTCGGCGCTGCATGGTTTCCATCAGGCGGTGGAAGAATAATAGAGAAGTGCCACATTTTATTGCCTTTTTCAGGCCGTAATGTAAATCGTAAATAAAGCCCGGCTCCTACAGATACTGTAAAAAGCAAAGTACTTAACGGACTGAAGTTTCCCTTAATGATACAGTAAAGAGGAAACGTCTGGAGACCGTGAACCTGAGTTCATCTTACACACGGCGAT
>JAFBJT010021047.1:8523-39650 GCA_016785325.1 Chascanopsetta lugubris | reverse complement strand
AGTGCAAACAAAAAATTTTTAATGACACATTATCCTGCATCACTTTAGACTTACATAATCCTCAAGGCCATAATTCACTATAACACACTGACTGGCCAAAGTATGAGTATCTATGCGTCTGTAGTAGTTACTGTAAGAACATTGTGGTACATGTCATAAAGTCATCCGACAGATTCGCTTTTGGAAACCAAATGAGTCATAACCCATTCAAGTAATAAATATACCGAGAATCATAACGATGATGACTGTAATCCTGGTTAACGTAGAAACGTATTTGATGACTTGTGGAAACTGATAAATTGGTTTATATGATTGTAAAGCATAGTGATGCAGTAAATGCCCAGTTGCTGCCTCGCAATAAATAAAAGAGACTGTTCGCATGGAGCATTGGCAGTGAAGCTGCAGAGCTACCAGTTCTTAATCTAGTGTCTGAAGCGCAGCTATCTAATTCATTGAGATTTCCTTTACATACCAGTAGTCATCAATAAGAGACTAAAACGTGTTTTATTACACATGACAAATCAATTCATTTGGACCAAACCAATTTATTTGGAGAACCTGCCCCCATCAGTAACTCCACAAGCCACACTTGGTGCCTTCCATGTGAACAGAGCTGTCCTTCTGGCGCCATCTCCTCCACTTGTCGTTGATCTGAGGGTGTAGCCTTCACCATAGCACTGATGGTTGCGTGGTTCTTTTCAAAGTGTAGCCTGACCTTATAGAATGATGGACCCTTGCCTTTTCAGCGTGATTAGTGAGAATTGCCATTTTCCAGCAATACTTTGACTAACGATCATATATGTGCTGAATTCCACTTTGAATAGTCATTTTGCTTTGTCAGCTATTATCTCTATGGCGGATCACGGAAAGCTAGCTTGGCATGTATAATCAGTGTCCCAAGCGTGAAGGTGTGATTATTTTTTGCATTACCTCAGCACCAAGTGCCTGTCATGCACAGCATTAGCCACTGATACAACACTGAGTCTTGCAATACCCTGACAAACTGTAAATTGTGTCAACATTTATTTCTGCTTTCCTGAAATACTCAAACGTCGACACGCTTTGCCTTTTATCTTTATAATAGAGGAAAAACATACCCATTAGTCTGTCTTTTTCTGTAATTGCACAAAATGCCCCAAAGCTTTCTGGCTGTCTGAGGATTGTTGCCCTGTTCTGAATGTCCCACCGCTCCTCTCTGCATCAGTAGACAACATCTGGCTCAGTGACCTCAGAGACAGGACTCACTGGACTTTCAACAGCTCCTTCTGGTGCTTTGTGTCTCTAAACCTGAGTGTGTAGCCGAGTCTGCCCGCTCTCACTCTGGTGTGTGTGTGTGCGTGTGCGTGTGTGTGCGTGTGCGTGCGTGTGCCTGCGTGCGTGCGTGCCACTTGTCATGCACGCACCCAACTGCCTGGTAAAACACCCGACATGAGATTCGCACACACTCCCCCCTCCTCCTGCCTTCAGGCCCGTGTGTCCCAGCCTCCAGAACCTGCAGATGAAACAGAATATTAACTCAGTGTAAATTTGCAACCCACCCCACCCCACCCCCCACCACCAGCTCCCAGCATTCCTGACCTCACATACCTGAATTCCCCTTCAGTCTCGGATATTGAGTGTGTAATGAAGGCGTAGCACCGGAGGATGGTTCGCAGGAAGACGCTTGCATGTGGAATATGGAACGTCGTGCAGCGGTTAGTGAGATAAGTGGCATTTGTGTTTCCTCCCGTGGCTAATTATGCTATTTATACCCCGGCAATAGAGGAGACACTCTGAGCTGGTACACCAAGATTAGTACTCTGGCTAACATTGTTTATCCTCCTGAAAGTGATAACAGCACACACCTCTTGCTTTAGGGGTGATGGCTGTGTTTGTGTGTGTGTGTGTGTGTGTGTGTGTATAACTGTCGGGATATGCAGGTATTTGTCTTTTCAATTTCTTATGAATGCAAATCAATTCCAACAGCTAGAAAACAGATTTATTTTTCTCAATTGTTTGTATCATGGGCTACAAATAAAGATGATTGACACATTCTACCCACTATCCTCAGATGAGGCCAACATTTTCTGGATATTAATGTTCGCCATCTTGCACATTTGAATGAGGAGCTCAGGGAATGGAGCTGTGGTATTATAAATTTAGTGGCCCAGTCTTTTCTCTCCCTGTCAATTGTACAGTGCAGGCGTTGAATGAGGAGAGCAAATGGATGATGAAAAAAGGGGCCACGTCGGAATTAAACCTGTGGCCACTGTGGAGCTAGATTCATGTCCCTGCATCAAAGACTCTCCGTAGCCTATGAATTGAAGCAGACCTTCCTAAGATCCTGCTGTGCCCTTGGCGTGCGCCTCTCAAAGGCTAGTGTCATATTTCCAGCCGACAGTTTCCTGTGCCGTTTCACGCAGTTTGGATTTTAAATTTGGCTCGTCTCCCGTTCTCGACCATGGAGGAGGGTGGTTTATTATCTATTTTGCAGCCAGGTGCAAGGGCAGAAATGAGACTTCTGCTTCAGTTTTGGTATCGGTAACAGTCGGCCTTGTGCGGCTGGAGGTTACATTGGAAAAAAAAAAAAAACAGAAGCTCAAGGCAGAGTCTGGGGTTCTCAAGACATGGGTGGTTTATTCACCGTGAAGCAAGTTGACAGTCAGCATGGCTGTGACAGGACAGTGACAGAGGTCGGGCATCCACGCAGACGGATGGTAACTGGCGCCTAGTATACTGTGTGGTGAGCCCTCCCACTCAGCCTCTACCAATGAAGGAGTTTCATATCTAATGATATGTTATAAAACAGCTTTCCCCGCTATTGATATATATATATATGTGTATATATACATAGACAAACATAATTAATACAATCATATTACTAACTCTTATGGCTGTTAACATTACACCTCACCACAAAACCCCCCCATTACAATAAATCCACCCAATTCATCAAACCACCAACACCCCCTTCCCATCTTTCAACATGGTCTCTCCCCTGGAACATTTATCTGGCATTCGTACCCACCAGACTCTTTTGGCCCGAGCACCCTGGAGGACACACTGCCGGACAGGTAAGGGTAACGCCACAAACAACCTTATACAATATTCACGAACACAGGCACATTGCTACGCTCGACACCATCACACCGAAGTGTAGCACGAGTGGACCTTCACCCGCTGCGTGATGTATTCAATCATCATGCACGCTCGTCACGTCTCTCACTCTCCTCTCTCTCCCCAGGCGGAACGACGCTGTCACATCCGCACCCGCAAGCGAACAACCGCCACCACTCTGCGCTGAACAGCTGAATCAATACTTAAATAAATCAATGAATAGAGCCGACGTCCAATAAATACGACGCATAAATATCATTTACCTAAATGTGCCGATATCCTCCGACTGTGCACAGTTACAACAAAGTGGCAATGTTGTTGAAAAATACCCAGCGTGCACAATCTGTACTAATGTCCTCCCAGAACGAAGGTCTCTTCGTTACAGTATCCGTTTCGTTGGAGGCTGTGGCTAAAGGATACGAGTAGGTCGTCCTCTGGCCAGAGATTTGGCCGTGTGATACCTACCCCCTCGATGCTACAGTGCAACGAGTACTGTGGCAGGGCATTGGACCATAAACTGCCCCTTGTTCCCATTGAGGACATTTTGCACATACACGCATGAATGTCCCGTCATCTTTTACCTCTTAATCAGTATTCTATTTCTACCAGTACACGTGGGGCCATTTGGGGTATCAGTGTTGGGGCCCGGGACACTGCAGCGGGGTCCAAGTGGGACTCGAGCCAATGACCTTCGCTTCCAAAGGCAACTGCTCTAACCTCTGAGCCACTGCCACCCCGACATGCATGAATGTGTATGTTAATGGTAAACACTGATGTAGATCAGGACATTGCGATACGCAAATGTCCACACTGCACCATGTGGTGAGCAGTGTCCTGGTCGCCATCAGTGTTCAGGCCACACTATGCAGCAAAGTGAAATAGTTCACTCCAGAGTGGATACTGGACCCTCTGCAAATAGAGCGCTCTAGTGCCATTTGTCTTAATTTCTCTTAATAAATGGTGCGGGGGGCCAGTTTGATCCAACCTCACTGGGGCGACATGACCGCCAGACATGTCCCACTTCTTCAATTGTGAGCTAAAGGACGCTCTCTCAAGGTTATGGAGGAGCTGCAGAGCTGGGTGATAACTCTCGGTGGCTCTGTCACCGTGACTGACCTCGCCTGCACTGTGAAGAAATTAGATCAATTGTTAATTTAAAAAGATATCGAGTATAGTAGCTTTGATGTCACGGAACAAGTTGCAGGGGGGGGGGGACAGCTGCAGGAACAATATGGAGAGTGATAAAAGTGGCCTCGGGCAGTTCGGAATATAATAACGTCCCATCTACAGTACATCATATCTTATAGATATCTACTTACTGCATACTCTGCGCGACGGCTGCTGCGGCGTCCTCCATTCATCACCGGGATGAAGTGAAAAATTCATACCGCTACTTTCCTCCTCACACTCTATGCTAAAAAGCAGGCGCAGCGATCTGACGACGAGACCAGATAGTGTGGCTTTGTGTGACACTGCAGGCTTTAATATTAATATTCTAATTTGTTATGTGCTGCACAGGTTGCAGAGAAAACAAGACGGGACTGTATGAGCAGTATTCCTAAAGTAAACTCTTACATTATTTATCATCCAGTCAATGTGCAGGGTCAGTGAAAATGAAGCCAACGGATCCCTCTCCCCGATGGACCATCTGAAACACTTTCCCTCCTCTGACACTGTGTATATTCTAATCACTCCTGTGGTGCAGCGTGAAAGCAATGAGAGACAAGAACCCGGGACACATTTACATACTGTTGCTCCTCAGTTGGATCCTGCGAGAAGCAGAAAATCTCCATAACTTCAAAGATACAAAACTAATGCACACTGAGGCTGAGAGACTACAGCTGTGTTAGGTCAAAGCGAGACAATTCAAAGGAGACATGCTCGCTATCTATCCGTCTTATCCATCCAGCCAGGCATTCATCCATCCATCCATCCATCCATCCATCCATCCACCCGCTTATATTTCAATTCATCCCTCCACTTGTCCATCCAAAGCCGTGCTTGACCACGCCACTAATATGAATTGGATGGATTCTAGGACCTCTCTGTCAGTCACATGCTGCTATGCAGCCCAAAATGACTATTTTCTGTTGGTTAACGCTGAAAGAAGAGGTTTGCAAATCAGCGAGTACATTTTCTAACATTCCTCAGCTGCACAGTCGAATTGCACACATATTCCTCATTAGAATCAATAGCTTTTTTTCAAGGTTGAAATTCACTAATTGACTGTTTTTGACTCCTATTTCTATATATTATAATGAGCATCAGAGCCACTGGGCCAAAAGACTGAAGTGCCTGTTCTATGGGCTGAACAATTTGAAAGCACAGATGCAGAAGTACCACTTCTTGTGCTTTTCTGTGCCAGTGAGCAGCTCAGACATTGTATCCACTTCTAATAATGTATTCATGATTCATGATGAGCAACCTCACCTGAAGCTCAGGATCTGTTAACGCAGGGGTCCTTTTTTTGTAGCAGGGACCAGGTGCAGTGTGTACGATTTTGGTCATTTTTGTAACTTCTGAAAATATTACATAACAATTGCATCCTGACATGTTCATTAATATACAATCACCTAAATGTTTTATTCTTTTCCATTCCCCTTAAATAAGCCACAATCACATGCAGGAGATTTACCTGAAGCTCAATGCAGGCACCAAGTCTCTCTATCCAGTGTCAGTCTGCTAAACCCGTTTTCTTTTTTAAACTAAATGTATGTAAAAAGGTTCAAAATCATGTTAAAGTGAGGAACCTCCCGTATATTTTTATTTTACCGAGGGTTTATCTCAGCTGAGGCCGGCAACATAAATATCACTGAGCCCCGTATTTACTTTCCTCCGTGTCACAGAGGAAGATGAAAAGAGGGCATCAATCACAGCTGGGCTGTGGGAGGAGAAGAGACATGAGACAGGATGATGGAGACTGAGAGGAGGAGGTGATGGAGATGAGCAGCTACTGGTCACTGTGCACTGGATAGGACTGATTACACCACATAATGAATGCAGTTACCACTGAGACACATACAAAGTCAGTCTTTTGCTTTGATACTTGGTCGGGATTAGTTGTGGTGTCATGTGTAAACTTCCTTAAAGTGATGTAACATTTAACATTGCCAACATTCATTGTACAGTAGTTCCTGGTCCGTTTAGCCTCCACTATATTTCCAGATAATAGCCTGCATCATTTATTGCAACATTTAACCTTATACTCATACTTTAATACTTGACAGGTAAGGCACACGTGTGCTTGCTGACATGATTTTAGAACCAAATGTTCCCACTTGAAACATCTAAACTGCAAAGTGATATTTGATCTGATGGTGGTGCTACAGATTCAAATGATGTGAAAACACAATAATAATACAAATAATTATACTTGATTGTGTTGTTTGTGGGGCGGCAGTGGCTCAGTGCTTAGAGCAGTTGCCTTTGGAACCAAAGGTCACTGGTTTGAATCCCCCTCAGGCCCTGCTGCAGTGCCACTGGCCCTGACACTGATACCCCGAATGGCCCTAAGCCCACTGGTGGAAACACCCCATGACGTGGATGACTGGATAAGCAGTTGAAGATGACACGATTGTGTTTGTAAAGCACTTTTCACGACACTCCAAGCACTTTGCTCAGAAGCGGGAACGTGTAGCACCCATCTGGGTGATGGCATGGCAGCCATTTTGTGTCTGAGTGCGCATCAGCAGGAGGTGGAGAAGGGAGGACATGATTGGAGCCAGTCGGAAGTGAGGGATGATTAGGGGGCCAGATGGAGAAAGCCGACATTTCCTGATTATGTTTAGTGTTCTTAAAGCAATATTCCATCCGTAATAAATCATGGCATGAAATACAGCACATGCTTCTCCGGCCTCTTTCTTGCAGAATATGGCCTTGTCAGTCTTCTCTGCATGAATCTCTCGAGGTGTAACAGCTCGCTGAGAGACTCTTGTGGAACTTCGACGCATGGATCGGAATTGCCTTGGTGTCACAAGGTGTCCAAGCGTCGTGTGCTGCTCGTGCATCGGGGAGAATTATCATCGTTATGCCATGCAACAAGCTGCAGCTGAGAAATCTACCGTTCCATCCGGCCTGATCCACCGTCCCACTCTTTCATCAGCCCAGGTGCTCCTCATCCCCTCGTCAGCCAGGCCCCATATCAGCCCCCGTTCATCCGTGCCTCAGTTGCCGGGTCGTCATGTCATCGAGCGTACTCTCTAGCGTCCTCCAGTCTGATTTCTCCTGTATGACCTTGCCTGCTTTTGACCAATCCTTGCTGCCTGTAACCTGGTAACCTGACCTCCATCCTGTTTCTCGACTCTGATTTTTGCCTGTGCCTACCTGCTCGTTGGTTGCCGTGTCTGAACACAGTGAAGCCTTTTTCAAACTCCATCCTGCCGTCTGCCAGTTGTGCTGCTCTTGGGTCCAACACTAAGACCTTAGCATCTGTAATGCACTTAAAATAGCAAAGCGTATTTGTTTGAAAGCTGTCCTCGTATGAGGACATTAAAAGAGACTAACCATCAGAACCAGTCAACTACTGACAGTTCAGTCTTTATTCATATTTATGCTTTAATTTGATCTCATTTGATTTATTTTCATCATCATTTTTTTCTGGGATCTCTGTTTGTGTGTGATTTTGGAATTATAATTTTTTTTTGTTGATAATATTGAATCATCTTTTATATAATGTACACTTTTTGAACTAATATTCAAAAAGCTCAAGGTAATGTGTCGTCCGTACTTGAGTACTGTTTCTAATGGATCTGCCCCAACACTGATGGTCTCCTAGAAGGTTGATAATGGATTCTGGAGCAGCTCACTGCAATGAAAGGCTTCACAGCTGAGTCATGTGGTCTTATCAGCTCTTTGTGTTCACTGTGCAGCACAGATCATCCCTCCTCACTGAGAGAACCACATTGTCTAGTCCCCCTCCCCCTGTCTCGAGATGAATTCTGATTTACAGTGCCACAGACAGAGTGGCTGTCTGAGCATGAATCCCAGACAAGACTCCTATTTTTCCAAATCCTTCTGCAAATGAATCATTCAAATGATTCATCAGTTTCCATTGTGAACCTCAGTTCCCCGGCTGCCATTTTTTGTTAACGCTGTGGAGGAGTTGAGATTAGGAATATATTCTTAAAAGAGAGAAAAAAAACAACATTATAGGGTCTAGCTCAGACAAAATGGAATTACAGTAAATTGTTTGTGTAATTAAACTGTGACAACCTCGCAAACACAATTTAATTCTGTGTCTGGGACATAAATTGTGTGTGTCTGATGAGAGAGACGGAGAGAGTTTGTTTTTATGTTGTCCGGGCTTGTTTCAGATTCTAGGCACAATTTAATCAACTACTGCAGGTGCATAAAACACAGACAAGTGTGGTTCTGCAAGACAATAGCAAAAAAAAAACACCAATTGGATTTTCCATTTGCTCCGACAATTAAACAGTAGAGCTGCTGATTAACACTTTTCAATTTCCTCCCTCCCAGACTGCAGCTGCTCTCATTGTTGCATCTCTAGCTCTCTGTTCCTATCTATCCATCCATTCCCTCTGTTTATATGTTTATCTGAAATTCTTCCTTTGATCCATCCATCCCTTCATCCATCATCTATCTGTCTGTCCGTCATCCATCCATCCTGCCGCCACCTGTGCGCATTCATGGGATGAAGCCCATTCACACGTCCACGGGCAGCACTGTTGTTGGTCCATCTAGTCATTACATGATTACCTCTGTCTCTTTGTGGCTGATTCGTGTGACATCGGACAATTTTGCTGCATCCGTTTCTCTTTCTGTTTGATGCTGGTAATGAAAATCCTAAAAAAAAAAGCTACCATTCATGTGGTTGTCGACAAAAAATGTTATCGGAGGAGCAATCCCTTATTTTATTTTATTATTTTTTGCCTACATGTGTGTAACCGATTTAATTAGCTCTGTGTCAATTCTTGCTTTTCTCATTTGAGGGCTCATGCTGCTCTAAAGCAAATGCGGCTTATTATTAATATGATTCAATAAAAAACAGATCAATTTGAGTTGATCTCTGTATTTGAGTTTTATTATCTTTTCAAAGCCAAAAAGGCTTTGCATCAGTTAAAAGATCTCATAGCCGTATTATAAATTTAGACACAGTTGAAATTCATATACAGCCGACTTTAATAAATCCAGTGTGACAGTTTCATGAAAATGACAGATCTTTGCCTCCAGAGAAAAAGTGTCCCTCGATGGAAACATACATTGCCTTATAGCAATATGTGATATTTTGATATTGTGTGTTACAAGAGCATCTCTTGCGAAACATCAAATGGGGGGGAAAAAACACATTTCAATTCCAATAACTGTCATATGTTCTTAAATTCATTTGTAATCTCAGAGCTCATTTGAAGGATTGGTTTCACATTTTGGAACTAAACTCGCTCACCCCTCGAAGCCGCCTGATAGTTGGACTTTCTCCCGTCAAGGTTTGGAGATAAACATCTCCAAGATTTCTGGCACCGCCTCAGCACAATGGAGTTTTGTGTGTTTGGTGGTCGGAGCATAAAACGGGCATTCAAGAATCCAACAGGAACTTGTCTTACCGGCAGACAATGCACCTTTGTCAGGAGTGTGCATGACATTCCGAGGCGTTGGCTGGCAGAACATATTGTTGCAGGGATCAAGCCGTCTGATACTTTGTCATTTGAAACATAGTTTTATGCTAAGACAAACAAATTCCACTCTACTGTCTGAATCTGGGTTTATATCAAGTGGTAGCAGAGTAGCTGAGACCGTTAACAGTATATTGCATTGTATCACATGATGGCCCCCTACCAATTACCTATGGCACTGGTCATAAGTCTTCCTTCTCCATGTCAGCAGATGGGACATGGATCAAAAGTAAAATATTTTCCTTGTGTGTGTGTGTGTGTGTGCGCGCGCACATATACATCCCGTTTATGTCAGACATTTCCTGCGATGTAAAGGTGCATGACGGTCTTTTCACTTATGTTAATTCAAGTGTCACTGATCAAGTGTCACTGATAATGGTTTCCACTGTGAGTCCTTTTATGTAGGCTTTCATATTAAAACATATCACGTTGAACCCCCTTTCCACTTGTGTTTAGTATTACATTTTTACGTCGATGTAAACGTCATTTTTGTTCAACTGGCATCAACAGCCCCTCTGTGCACCCTGGGAGAACGATCCCCCATGTTGTCCTTTGGCTCAGCTTTAGGGTCGGGGTGCTGAGAGTGTTGCACCTCGATCGGCTCTATGAGACAAAGTGTGATCCATGAAAACTGGGTCGTTAAATACGATTTGATGAATTGAGTCATTGGTGTTATTTTTGGCTGTATTGGTTTGAATGAGTCATTTGATGTCAAATGAAAGCAGGGAGGGAAATCGTGATGGATGGCGGCAATGATCGCGTGCGTATTGGTCCATATTCAAACTCGATTACACCAGTACAATAGCGCAGACCCTGGCTGCTGTTGATGCACATTCAAGATGGCAGCATCCATCTTTTGAATATTTTGGCTTCACTTTTGTACAGAGCAGCGCGTGGTGACGGTGATTGTGGCGAGACGATGGTATTTGGTTGTAACGTAATGCTGTTACAGCCGAGCCGAGTCACTGACTAATGTTGCTATGCCAGACATTTTGCATTTGTCCTTGTTTATGTCTGACAGCCTGATATAGATCTCTGCTGAGAAAATGATCCTTTTTACTTTTGTCAGACATTGTTAAACCTTCATTTGAAGTGCTGAATATGCTAATGTTCAAATCTGTCAGACATGTGCACCCCATAAGGAACAGGTGGCTTTCGTTAGTTTGTGATTCAGAACAAATTTGTGCACTTATGAGAAGTGAAGGAGGTGAGTCTTACTTTGAACATCTGTGTAAACAAGCCTCACAGGCAAAGATAGAAGAGGATTTCAAGGGTGAGCCAATGAAATGCTTTTGCATGAGGCGACTGTCTCCTCTGTGGCTGCGCACAGCTGATCCGACAGACCAGACTGTCGGACGCATGTCTCACTGTGGTTTCTGTTTTTTACTCTTTGTCCTGATGTCAACTTGCAAAAACCATCTTCTGGGCTCGGGCCACAAATTGTAACCACAGCAGCCATGAGAATGTTATCGATCTCCTCGTATAACTCTGCACAAATATATGGATCTGCTCATTTCCAGAGACGCCAAAGGATTCCTTCCAAAACTCATTTAATTTCCACCCCTAGTAGAAATAAAATATGACTTCAAGATGTGTGTTTTATTTTTTATTTTTTTTATGAAGGAGTCTCTGGGCCCTCCAACCTTTTCTGTAATGGTTTAGAAAAAAAAAAAAAAAACCCAATTAGAGTGTAGAGGGCAAATACAGCATTCATGCTGAAAAGCTTTTGACAGTCTCCCTAACAACTTTACAGTCACTGGCCACAAGTCCACACTCTGGGCACACAAACACTGCTTTTTGTCCATGTGGGATAAGGATCTGGTGAAGGTCGTGAGAGGGATCTCGTTCTCAGTAGAGATGAGTCCGCTGATAGCGTCAGTCCTGCAGGCAGATTAGCACCGTCGGATTCCAGTGCTGCCCCAGTCGTCCCAGTGGTGTCATAGCTGCCGTGCTGATGTTATCTCATCCAGCCAGATACTGATGACCCTTGAAGTCCATTAAAGATTCAACGATGGTCTGTGCCTGTGTGTGTGTGTGTGTGTGTGTGTGTGTGTGTGTGTGTGTGTGTGTGTGTGTGTGTGTGTGTGTGTGTGTGTGTGTGTGTGTGTGTGTGTGCGGATGTGGTTTTCTGCATTCATATCTACTTTTTACTCAAGTTCTAAAGGATAAATGGCAAACTGTCACACATGGACTCTCTTATTCCATACACTTCTATCAGTCTATATGCAGAATACTGGTCTTACACACCATTTTGCTTATTGGGTTGAAACATATGCATGTGTGTTTTCAATTACCTGAGGAAGTGATGTGTCAGTTATGGTGTAATTTCAAGACAAATGGCTTGGACAATTCCTAAAAATGGAATAAACAGGTGACCAGTGTCCTATAGCTCTGTAAATAGTTGTGTAGTGAGTCTTCAGTCCAGGGATCAGGTCGTCGTCCTCATCCAAGGATAAATACCGGATCAAATGTTCAACTGGTGGCAGAAATCATAGCCAGACTACTTCTTAATGTTTTTTTTTAATCATGCACAGCACAACATCTGTTTTGTTTCAGCTTTGATTAATACCAAGCTGAAACATTGAGCTTTTACTTTGAAAAGTTGTGAACTTGGATCTGGTCATTTTTTTTCTTCCTACAGACCTCTAAAAGCACTGAATAAATAATATGAGATAACTTAAGCATGCAAACCTTAGATACAAGTCAAAGAGCAATAGTAAAGCCAACTTAATTTCATTTAATCAAAAAGCCTAATTACAGAGTCTCAACTGCAGATAAACCAGGTTGGATGACAGCAAAGATAGACAAATGTTTTCAAATGATAAACACCCGAAGAGAAAAGGGTCATAGGTGCTGACCTTCGTCATGGCTAAACCATTCATCAAATCATTCTGGTATGAGAAATGTGGCATCAAAGTGACAGTCATTATCACATTTGTTGTAGCAATGCTTTATACTGAACAATTATTTTTGAAAAGTTGTGAACATGTATTCAAATGTATACAAATCTCTGAAACAGTGCACGTAACAGTAACAGTTGTGCAACTAAACATCCAAACTCAAAAAACCCACTAACACTGAAAGAAAACAAATGAATCATTTTCCCGAAAATCACTGAAAATCTCACCTGCAGATAAGCCAGGTAGGATGAACACAGATTGCTGTCTTTGCTCTGCACTATTGACTATTAATAAAACATGTCTGCTCACAATGTCCAGAACATGAGCAATCAAATCAGTCGTGACGGAGAATCATCAATCAAGACGTTGTAAAAAGGCACGAGTTCATTCACATGGAAGCTGCCGAGTCGAGCTGCTCCGGCGAAGTCCATCAGTGCTTGCGTCCGACTCGGGCCGTATCTAGTCTGCCAGCCGAGGGACAGCTGCTTATTTCTCTGCCGGTCATCGCCTCACAAAGCTCTGTGGCCGGAATGAGACTGAGGAATAATAATACGGAGGTCAGAGTGGCGGCTGCTCCGACGGCCTGAAGGTGAAAAGACAGACAGAAGAAATGAAGGAGACATGGTCTCGTCTGCTGTTATCACAGCTTTTACATGGAGGGGTGTTGGAGGAGAGGCTGTTTCGCTTTGATGACATTTTGCAGATTTACTCTCGACAAGCCGATCTATTTTAATCATGCAGATCTTAGGACAAAGTGCACCGCGCTACTTTGAATATCTCGTTATTCACCACGTATACCGCCGGTTGTTGTTTTTCTTAGCCAAAAATGCGCTTTTGTGCAGGGGTGACGAGAAGCCAAGTTTAAAAATAAAACAGTGGCTGGGAGGTGCTTATTAGAGCTGCCGCCAAAGAAAAGATTTAGAGGAATAATAATGAAAAATCAAGGTCAATTTGCTCTTTGTCAATAATTAAGCAGTTTCTTTTCTATAAATATTAAAAAAAAAACATCTTTGGATTCAAATTTGATGCAGGAGGATGCATCAGTGACAAACATATTTATGCGTTGTAATGAGGGAAGCACATTATGGGGATATACTACCTCATCATCCATTAGGTATGGAAGGCCTTTAGTAATGGATTACACGGCTTTATAAAGTGGATTATTAAAAGAAAAGGTTTTTCTGGCATTTATGAATTGGTGTGGGATTAGACCAGAAGAAATTACTCACAATTATATTTACATTTTGCAGGACTGTAGTGTTAGATTGTGATAATCCCTTTGGTTCCCCTTGTTTGTTGGGCTTTACCCAATTTGCACATTTTCCGATGTCTGATCCAGAGAGAGAGCAATTTAAAATGAATTTCAATCATTCAGGTTATGTGAAACTCAATGTAATGATACACTTAATACCTTTCCTATGAAGGGGATCTAACCTACTTGTCCACAAACTAAGTAGCCTAATATATATATATACACTTGTAATGTGATATATGTATACATATAAAAAGATGTAGAAATGGACAGACGCTCAAATGGTTCAAATTAATTATGAAGTAAGGTCTCATCTTTGTCTCTGGATGGAGTAGATATGAGTGAGATGATTGATTACAGAAAGGTTAAGGTTGCATGACAGCCAGCATTCAAATTCAAACGACGTTTAGTACGTCCAACCCGGCCCACTGCAAAAACGTGGCGGCCCCCGAAGAGTGGACCAGCTCCTCATGTGAATATGGGCTCATTTAAGCGAGATGGGAAAACAAGTCATATGTCCCAATAAATTCATGGAAACGTCGGCATAAGTGACCAAAATCGTACACACTGCGCTTTAAAAACATCTTCTTATATTTTCAAATAATATTGAAATGAATAGAGCTTGTCTGTTTGCTCTCATTGCTGCTTGTTTGACGATTTGGGTGTTGAATGATAAGCACTTATGTGCCTCAAGTAGCCACAACCTATGATGACAACGTCACTCAGTACATGGATCTGTTGGGATTCATTAATGGAAATGGCTTCACTTAATACTCCTGGTATTGCAAAAACATTGTCCATTCTGGACATTTGTTAACTGTTAAAAGGACAAATGTCTTCATCATGGTTTTGAGATTCATCGTCACATTTTATATTTCATAAAAAAAAAAAAGGAGACAGATGATGCACATGTGCGGTTGGCTGCACAACTCAGAAATGATGTAGTAGCACAAACACAACGACCGTACAGTGCAATCGTCCTCATGCTGTCCTCTCTCTCCAACATCTCTCAGATTATTGGCTACATGCCCGTATTTACCGTGTTTCCCTTCTCAAAGATAAATGAATTCAGTGAAATTCAAACTATTTCTTGTCTGCCGCAAAATTACAACACCTTTGAATATATCAAACAGTAGGTGTGTATCAGTGTGAGACTGTGTTTCGGCACATCGGAAGAAAAGTGCATTATTAAGTGCATGCTTTCCCAAGACAAATCGCATTGAGTGGAACTGCTGCTTCCAGATATGACAAATGAGATTTTCAGGTGTGGAGAATACCTCAAACACAATGTAAACACACAATAGATCTACAGCTAAAGGCAGGATGGCACACCGTGAACACCCGGAGTGAGTCCTTTTCTAAACTGTGTGATCAGGCCTGGACATAGGTGCATTAGGTGGCGTTCAAAGGGAAGATATCTCTCCTCTCCTCCTTCTCCTTCAAAGGTGTTCGAAAGCCAAGTCTCAACCAAAGTGACCATCAAAGAAAAGGTAATTTCTTTGAAAATGGGACATATTCTCCCAACCTCTGTCTCCCCCGCCCCTTTTTTTTCCATTCATTTCAGTTTTTCATTGAATGAACCTTTTTTCATTTCTAAAGGAAATAGTCATATGTTTCTTCCCCTGAGGTGGTACTATGTATCAAATACCAACTCATATTCACAGTGGCTGTGGCCTTCACTGAGAAAACATCCTCAAATAATGCAGTCAGTTATGAAACCCCACTCTTTTCATGTGCACACCGCGGTCTATATGACCCCTGTACATTTCCATCCTCCTGTGGTGACAGTGAGGCAAGAATAAATGTGTCGTTATTTTCATTTTTTTCTGAGGCTGTCGTATAAGGGAAATCAGTATAATGTCTTGTTATTCATCCTTTACACCCTTTTACCTTTTGTTCACGCAGGCTAAGGGCAGAATTGTAGCTTCGTTATTTCACATTGTTTGAAGAGGACAATATTCCCAGCTACGGCTAATTGGTGGAGAGCAGCAGAAAGGCCACCGTCTAACAATGCCCACCGTGCATTATTAACTGGTAATCACCTCTTGTGCCAACATCTTCATGTATGTCGGCCGCAGAGATGACTGACAAGCCACTCCCCCTGCTGTTTTATGGAGGTAGTTTGCTGCTCAAACAAAATCATCTCACACGCAGAGCTGCGCTGCGAGGGTTGTAAATACGAAGCTCATCTCGGGGGAATACAAATGCACTTCCAGAAAACGGAGGCATTTCGAGATAAAAATAAAAGATTTTTTCTTCATGCAGAAAAAAAGCGCAGCTCGCGCTCGACTCCACGGGCCACAGTGAACACCGGTTCTAAATGCATCTGTAACGGCAACAACTGATTATAGTTCACCAACAAAGTGCTGGTCTACTACACAGCAGCACAATTCTATTTCTGAAACACTTCCGTACTCTGGTCGTGTTTTTTTTTGTCGTCACAGAAAAGTTTGTGGAAGTAATAATCAATGCGTGCTTGACCCTGGCATCTCTCTGAAGGTCTGGTGTGTATGAGTTAGGATGAAAATGTTTCTTTTGCCAGGGACAGAAGAAATGTTGCACTAATGTCTACCTGTGTTGAATCACCTCGTTGTTTTCATCACAGGGACAGGTCCTCTGTATACCTCACCCCCTTAGAGATTTAATCATAAGCAAAGGCTACCGCAGGTTCTGCTGCTCAATGAACCCGAACACGAGGCCACACACATTTAAACTGGAGAAACACCTCATCGCATCTGATCAGCAAATCCTATTTTTTTTTTTTTTTTTATATAAAGGATGCCAGATTGCCTCCTCACAGGTATAAGGGTAATGTGATGTTTCACTACATATTCACCAAGCATGACAAAGAGGCAGATGCTTTTTCATCCATAAGATACCCACAGAGAATTGGAGGCAAGATTACAGAAACGGCTCCGAAGAATCATTGAACTTTGTAAACAAGAGGATTTTTATCAGTGCACATCAAGCGCCTGAAAAAGCGAGAACGCCTGCTTCTCTCGGCTTCCGGGTGAAAACAGCGCCTCCGTTAACTGAAGTGAAAAAGCCGTTTCTGAAAATGTCAGGGAACTTGTTACATCGTGTAAACTCTTGTAAACAGTATCACAACGCCACAGGATCAGGTGTTTGTTGATTGCACTTCAGCACGAGTGTCGGTCACGAAGCCTTATCAGAGAGTCTGGTCAGATACAGACGAGGCCTGTAAAACCTTTATGGAGGTTGTAAAGGTGCCTGCCCACTGATTGTGTTCATATGTCCAGAGCCACTTCTAACCTCTGCAGAGCCTTCAAATAACCTTTTATTTCCCTACATATTAAAAAAATAGTGTATATATATGTATGTATGTATGTATGTATATGTATATATATATATATATGTATATATGTGTGTATATATGTATATATGTATATATGTGTGTATATATGTATATGTGTATATATGTGTGTATATATGTATATATGTGTGTATATATGTATATATGTGTGTATATATGTATATATATGTGTATATATGTATATATATGTGTGTATATGTATATATGTATATATATATGTGTACATGTATATATGTTTTATATATATAAAACATTGATTAAATAGTGGATAGTGAGCCAAGTTAACAATAATAATAACTTTGCATGAGTGAATAGTTCATCAATTTAAAAAAAATAAAGACCAGCCTTGCTGTTGCATGCTGATGATCTAACTTGGTGTCTCGCACCGCCAAGTCTGTTAAGTGTTAAGGCCCATTAGTTCATGTCATGTCCTTTCCTCTGTGTCTATTGTTCCCTTCGTCCACTTCCTGTTTTACTTTGGTGACAGCTCCTTGTCTTCCTGTCTTGTCTGCGCGCTGCCTGCCTCGTCTGCGTCTCTCCCTGATTCCCTCATCGCCTTCACCTGGCGTCGTCTCGTGACGACCCACACCTGTCCGTGATCCCTGCTCTCCCTTTAGACTCTCCCTGCCTGAGAGAATTAAAAGCGTTGAACTCATCTCTCATCCCCTGTCTCATGCTTTCGGGTCCAAGCAGCGTGAACCCGTTCCGAACACTTCACCCGAACCTATTAACATGAGCAGTAGCATATATCATTTTCTACAATTGTTTGTTTAAATAGTGCATGTACTGCAAATTGTGTCCAACTAATTAACGCTGAGCAATTCCTTATTTGCATTTCATCCCTTTATTTGTCCAGGTGTGACCCACCGAGGTTACAGCTGGAAAGTTGTATTCAATGCCCATTCATCTGAAAACATCACATTATAGTTATTCTGTCCATGCTGCAGCTAATACAATGATGCCCACTGAAATGACGTGAAAACACATTATTGTTTATCTGGCTCTGGGGAGGGAATACATACGGGGGTAAGCTCTTTTCCTCTTTTGCAGATGAGGGTAGTTGGGGTCATTTCTGTTGCCATGATTTAGGTCCATAATTACATGTTCACTTAGCTTTGCAATGATCCGATTTCTTACAGACGGACAGCAACGTGTAAACTGAGCAAGTGCGACTTTACGAGGCCCAGCTGTACGTAATCATACGTGAAGAAAAGCCACATGCAGTTCACATGTTACATTGGAAGTGAGTGGTTAAATGAGGCAGGAGCTCTGAAGTGCACGGACGACCATCGTAGGAGCTCAAGTTCAACACACGTGGTGATTCTACGATAATGACAGATGTTGTAAAGGTGCAATTTCATCTGTCACTCAGTGTAGTGGGCGCTGCGCTGGGTTTTTGTGCGCGTCCACTACTTCCTGTCTGCTTTGTGTAAAATCACACCGCGACACACGAAGTCACCAGTCTCCCCCAGGCAACTTCGTACTCGTTCAAGCAAGTCATGTGTGACAAAGTGGTTTGATATCACCTGTTATCGCCGTGTGTTTCATACCGTGTCATGATATCGATTGAAATGTAAGCGAAGTGAGCGGGAGACGGATTTCCATTGGGACAAATTAAGTTTTTGTTTAACCTGTCGGGTTGTAACTGAACACCAATTAAGCTTCCACAATTATTGTTTTTATTGAACTAATTTAGAGGACCATTTAAAAAGTGGAGCCAGAAGGCACTAATAGTATTTTGACTGAGAAAACAATTACTGACACATGATGCCGACGTGTGCGTGGGTCCAGAGAACTTCTCATAGTTCAAATATTTGTTCCTTGAGTCATTTTTGCCATTGATTCTCAGGATGAGTGCAGATGGAAGGATCAGAAAAGCTCTTGCATGCAGAACTGTGCTCTCGCACGTGTGTAATTCATAGTGAAGAGGACAAACTCTTCATGCTTGCAACTGCAACTCCAGATGTTCATTTATCAGTTGAATTTTGAGACCTCTTCCTTCTTTTGACGGTTTACTTGATAAACTAACCGACTCTAACCCCAGCCTATCTCTGACCTTCAAACCTCTTTTTGGCGGCAGAATGATCAAGAATACGTCCAGGAAATCACTGAATTATTCAAAATGTGGCACTTTTTAAGAACAGCATCTGCTGTGGCCTTCACCCAAAAATTTGAAAACAACATATAATAAGCTTTCCATGTCAACATGAGTGGTGTGACCCACAATGCGTGTACCTGGAATAGAAAAGCAGTGTGATTGGATGATCAGTCTCGGGACTTGAGCATGGAACATTTACGTGCAGACATGTTGCCGCTGAAGAGTAGCCATGGTTTTGTTTGTGGCCCTTAAAGGCAAAGGAAACTGTGGATAACCCACAGAGGCATGTTGAGCTCTCAACCCTACGCCATGTGACACCAGCTGTTGTTGACGCTGCACTTTATTGGAAATGAAGTTAGACTTCGGCCCCTTCTAAAGTTAGATCTAATTGACATTACAAAACGCTCATTCAAGGACAAACCGCTCTTGGTTTCCAGCCAAACTCCAGCCGCACCTCGAACTCCGACAAACACTCTGAGACGTTGTGGGAAGGAACAGAATCTGCAGCATGTGAATAGTAATCAGCCCGAGATATCAAATATTCAAGTGTCTGAAAGTAGTGTGAAGTATATGAATGAGTTCCACTGGAGTGAATGTGTGATGTTTAGAGTCACTCAACACTGAAAAATAGTAAACCATATATCCAGGGTAAAAGTAAACTGATAGGTAAAGTTGAATCTTGCAAACGAGTACCTCATATCATCCTTCAAAATATGTCGGTAAATATAGCAGATCATTCAAACCCAAAAAATCCTGCCTCACAATGTACATATGAAAAGCTCGTTCTAGTGTAATGAAAACCATAAATCACAAATTCACGTAATTATGCTCAAAACATATCTGCATAACTACTTTATATTCAGTATCTGCTCAAAGGAGGGAAAAATGACACCTAAATCCAACAAACTGGGCGGTAAATATGCAAAAATAAAAATAAAAAGCTTACATCAGCATGACATGATAATAAATGATAAAGATGATAAACTGCATATCTATATATAAAACTAACAGCATGTAGGTACATGAGAGGAAGTGACGGAAAAAAATAAATAAATCTCACCCTCTATAATCTCCCATGCATAAAGCATACTCAAAGTCTTAGTGGCATAAATCATCCTGTCAGAGTTTGGATCAAGTACATTTATCATTAATGAATTAGTCAGTGACGGTGATGAGGAGGAGAGTGGCCGTGGCGGCGGCGGCGGCGGCGGCGCCGCCTGTGTCCGTGTGGTTTAAGGATTTTCTGTCTAATTAGATCCTGAAGAGCATGATGTGCTGAGATGAGGAGCCTTAATGCCTCTGATTGTGCGTCGTTGGGCGCTGAAGCCTCGGCGAGACCCAGGCGACATTTGAGAACAACTGGCCGACCTTTTCCTCTCCTTCTCCGTTTTACAGTTGTCGCGCAGAGGTCAGCTCTCCAGGTGGTGGTTTAGGGCCAGTTCACGCAATCGCCGAAGTTCCATCTCTGCAGCTGCGTACATTCGGTCTTCCTCTCCACGTCTTTGTTTGGCAGAACATCCTGTCGTGCGGGAGGAATGCAGCGTTCACGGTTCAGTGTTTTTTGCTGAAATTTAATGAGACTGTTTTGTTGCACGACTCGAGGCAAGACCACCGCTATCGAGTCCAATTCAATTCCATGATCGGATCCAGTCTTCCTTTGGTCTCGGTCGAGACCAAAGGAAGAATCCTGAGGTTTATTAGTTTACAGTTTCCTGTATCGCTGCACGGAGCCCGTATAAGAAAATACAGCTTTCGCAAAAAAAACAAATAGTAGCTCGCTTATTGTTTTGCTCTATTTATAAACTAAGAGGAATATTAGAAACACGTTGATTTGGTGCATCGTAATGGTCGAAGTGTTCCCAATAAACTGGTAGCTTTTTGTTTATTTTTGTTTATTGTCAACTTCTGTCTTTGCCAAACCCTGCTCTGAAGCAGAAAATACCTTCCACACATCCAAACAGAGGAATAGCATGTGTAGAGAGAAATGCAAAACAAATATCAACATTGCTACATCTGTTCTGTATCTGTGACTGTGTTTGTTTACTCTGCATATCCCCCCCCCCCCCCCCCCCCCCCCTCTGGCTTGTCAAGGATAATTTTGTTTACTCTGCATATCCCCCCCCCCCCCCCCCCCCCCACCCCGCTCCTGGGATTTGTGTTTTTGATCGCTGATTGAGATGCATGAACATCACACGCTGTGAAATATTTATCCTCCGAGGTTTGGACCGTATCCTCTCGGAGGTCTGTGTGTTCGGCGGCGGCGGCGGTGGCGGCTCACTCTGTCAGTGAGTGTCAGGGAGTTTGTTTCATGATTTGAGAACAAGTCCCAACGCTGCACAATGGAGCCAGAGTCAAAAACATTAGGCCTCAGTGTGTCTCAGAGTGTTAGCATTAGGCTCTGGACAACCAGCTTGCTGCATTCATGTTTAATGGGTTGGTTGCTACGTGCTCAAACTGATGCAACACTTTTCCCTTGGTACAAGTGTGTGAAACATAGACCCACCAGAACCGGCCCGCCAGAGTGTCCAGCCTGGCCTTTCTGTGGAAAGGTTGAAAAAATGAAAAGAAATTGTATAAATTGTTTAAATTTTGATGCAGAGTGTTTTCATTTGTACTTTTGTGTTTTGCACTGTTTGCAATAATGGGAATCATTTGGAGTAGATGTTGTTGTTGTTGTTGTTGTTGTTGTTTATAGGTTATCATCCTATGATTGTACTTGAGATCTAGTTTGGCCCTATGTGGCCCCTGAACTAAAGTATTTACACTACAGGGGCATCTTTTAAGTCCAAAATAGCGCGTGTATGCCATGGATTTGAACCCAGCTAAAGGTGCCTTGTGTAAGATTTGGTGACATCTAGAGGTGAAGTTGCACGCTGTATCTGTCCCCCATGGAAGACTTCGGTTGTCGTTCAAATTCCAAAGATGTTTAGTACGTCCACTTTGTCTATACTGTAACAACATGACGGCCCCCATAGAAAGGACCCCTCTCCTCATGTAAACATACGTCAATGAGCTCCTTTAAGGGTAATGGGGGAGAAAAACTAAAAACTAAAACATTCAGGTGAATACATATTAAAGAACAGTATGTGATTGTTATATAATATTTTTAGAAGTTACAAAAATGACCGAAATCTTACACACTGCATCTTTAACCCATTCAAAAAGACAAATGACCCCTTCCCAGCAGTCTGCACTTAGTCTCCATTGTAGTGTTTTTCTTTCACTGATAAATCCCTATTATGTCAAGTCACAACCGTGTCAGAGAAAATACAGGACGAGGAAAACAACAACACCAAGGAGCTCAGTTCTGGCCTCTAACAATGTCACAGTAGTAACCTTCCTCATCATCTCTTTTCTGCCTCAAATCCAAAAGATGCTCCTTGACTTATAGTACTAAGGGAAACAAAAAGTGTTGCTCCAAATCTCAGAGGCTGCACAACCATGATAATAGCTGGAGGATGAATATGTATGATAGTATCATGCCTGAATTGGTGCTGGAATTAATGATGGCAAAAGATGAAGAATTTAGTTTGATATTTGCTAAATAGAATAATCGAAATAATAATAATAATAATAGTAAAAATAGAAAAACAAACAACAAATATGGATTTTATCTAATGTGAAAGTAGAAATTAATGAAGTATTCTTGTTGTCATTGACTGCAGAGAAAAAAACTCCACTGGAGAAAAGCAAAAGGAAAACACAGTTTGGGTTCTGGGTTGTCTCCTCCAGGAACATGCCTTTGGGCTAGTGTGCACCGATTCGACTTGACAAACCAAAAGAGGAGCATCCTCCATAGTTTCCTGTAGAATCCCTGTTCCTCTATTCATCCAGGAAACCCCACACTCCCTCATGATGTCAGTGAACGCTCTCGGCCATATCTGTATTGACAGATCTTTTCATGGACAGCATGTTTGTGAATGTTCTACCTGTGGAAAGCATGTGCCAAGGAAAAGAAAAACTGAAAAAATAAGACGTCCACAACCGTATGCGGTAACAGCTTGCAATGGCAGGAATGATAACAGTTCTGGCAACACCTCACGCAGGGACCAGAACACAAACGTAATCCCGCTGCCTGTGTGGCTGACAACACACCAGGTGTCCCAGATGACTGGGATTGGAAGGTTGTTTTTAAATGGAGAAAATGTGAACCGACAGAATCATCTGGAATGAGACTAGGGGGTGCTCTACTTGGAAAATGTTTTTCAATCAACAGCAAAGCACATGGTTTCTATTGGTTTTTCACATTCCAAAGTGTAAGTTGTGCAAAACAGTGTGCATAAATGAGTAATAAGTGCAAACCTCCACAATGTGCATTTCTAGGCTAATGGGCACATTAAAGGGCACTTATTGTGCCCATTTACGGGGTGTTACCGTATTTCACACATGCTTTCCGTTGTTTCATGGGAGGGGGGAGGACCGACAAAAAACACCATGGCCTCTTAAGTGCACGGTTACACTGAAATAATTAAAGATAGAGATATTAGACTGCCTTGCCAAATGTCTCCAGCAGACACCAACATATGTTCGTCAAAAGCAAACAAACAAGCAGCACCGTGGGACACGGTGAGGTCAAAGCCTGTTGTTTACCTCGGAAATGATGACGGTCTTCTCTTTAACCTGGAAAATTCAGAGGTCTTGCTCCAACCCAAAGTTCGTTAGTCCATGACCCCTTAAAGAATACATTTGGCGATATAATAACTCCATTGACGATCTAGAGGACAAGCAGGTCATTCAATTCTCTTGTCCAGTCTCCGTGCTGGAATGGATCAATTCCACCGATCGTACTCAGTTTTTCGAGATACTGAGCCTTGGGAACAGGGTCCAGCTTGTCTCGGTTCGGTCCATCGCCTTTATGTTTTTTGCGGTCCATATCCATCCTGTGTTTGTGCCTCTGTCTCTGTAGCGCCGTGTCCAACTCAGCAGTGTAAACAAAGCCTGTTGCCTGCTCAAATGGCACCAGTGGCCCTCCAATGCATTGTGACGTCACAAATTGCCTTGCGTTGCAAACCGCAGGTTTTGCTGCTCCTGCTGAAGATGCTTTTAGGTCATTTTATGTGGTTTCAACCAGCTTATTAGTGATACTTCTACACTACAACAGTGTGTTTGACTCCACAAGTGAGGAAAACCACAATAGGTCCCCTTTAAGACATGATGTTTCCCTTAAAACTATAAGCTTTTAAGCTTGGAGCACATCCACTTTAAATCCTGCTCCTCGTCTGCCTGCGCTGTCCGACCTCACGTTGTTCCAAGAATGAAATTCAATGCTCATAGGACTCTTAAAGGGACAGAGTGTAGGATCGAGTGACATCCAGAGGTGAAGTTGCATGTTGTATCCATCACCTCACCCTCACCCTTCTCAGCATGCAGGAGAACGTATGGTCGATCCACTCCGGGCTCCTGTGGGTTATCATGGTGGCCCCCGTGGAGAGGAGCCGCTCCTCATGTAAATACACATTTAAGTGATTATAAATTCATGAAAATATCAGCATGTAATTGTTTTGTAATATTTTAGAAATGACAAAAATTACCAGAATATTTCACACTGCACCTTTACATTTCATGCTTTTGGTCTGCATTTAATCATTTATTTTCAACGTCCCTAATAGAAAAAATAAAAAAATAAATCCTCCTTTTTCTATTTATTTTGCCTGGCACTAATATACTATTCATATATTTACAACAGGGGGTGTAGTAAAACATGTCCTGTGTTAATTAGTTGTCAACAGCTTTGTCTAGTTTCCAAGTAAACATTGTAGAGGCATAATGGAGCTTTAATTAATTAGTTGCATCTGCGAGTGTCGGCACGTTGTGACAAGTGTGTCCTTTACCTGCAGTGCTGCTCGGTGACTTGTAACCATGACGCCCAACGTCCACCGACACAGACTTAGAATAGATATATCCACTTGACTTGCTCATAAGAGTATGCCGCGTCCATTATCACATAATTAGTGTTAGGATTGTCGCCTCGGAAGTTGGGTCTGACACATTCGCCAGTTTCCAAGGAAGTAAAGTTCAGTGAGGAGACGCAGTAGTTTATCCCATCATCAAATATCGCCCAGGCCTTTGAGTTCCATTTCATCCATGCTGCTCGAGATTAGATTTTTATGGATCCTCAAGATCGCTGAGATATTGCAGTGTCCTTGAAACAGCAGCTACAGTATATGTACAATCAGCCTGGAGATAGTTTCTAAAGTAGGTAATCTATAACAGTGAAACATACGCGACCCCCCCCCCCCCCCCCCCCCCCCCCCCCCCCCCTTCCCCACCGCCCCACCCCCCAATCCTTTCTTTTGCCTTGTGATGTCCTTAAAAGTGCAGACTCATTTGGTGCATGTGCTGATGAAAGGCTATAAAAGCTTGAGATATGAAAGTTGGCCGTGAGCTGTGTTCGTGAGCTGCGTGCATGAGCCGCGCTGCCGGAAAATCAAACCCAGAAGATGGTGCGGATTTGAGAGTTGAGAGTGTAATGTGAGACTGACGGCTCCCTTTTGAATAACAACGATGTTGTTTAGCAGCTGTGCGGCGTTACGCTGGGGTGAGAACCAGATGATTGTGGAACATCACAATCTGTAATGTCGCCGCGTCGGTGACAAACACCTCCAGGTTTCCTGCGTCTGCTTCTCCTCGATCAATACGTTTGTTTTCTCAAAATGTCTTCCCTTGGCCGGAGCAGCGTTGGACTAGATACAACTGTAAACAATAATCGTACATAACCAGGTAAAGGGTCTCTACTTTTCTGATGATTTCATATACTGCAAAAGTCCCAAACTGGATTACATCGCGTTGCTAGGTAACAACAAGAAAAGCGCGAGGACTGTCGGCTTCACAAAGCCTCTTCACAACTCGGTCCTCGGTGCCAGCTGTCAGTCAGACTCCCATCAGCTTATCATCAGATGTCCCTGTCAGAGTTACTGGTTTAATAATTGATGCTTTGCACAAATGATAATTCAATCAGGCCGTCATTACGCTGACGCTTAGATTCAGCCACTTGTCGTTTCGCTGTCACTCTACTTGTGAATGCAAGTGGCCATGAAATCATTTATGCTGAAAAGCTCTGGAAATGGAGAAATTGGTGTTACGCGCAGTTCGTGATGACGCCGCTTAGCCACGTAATGGCAAATCTGGTCTCACTCTGCTGCTGGAGAGGACACATTTTCAGGCGCTTTAGTGGAGCAGTGGGAGTCACGTGACGCAGCCTTTTTTTTATTTGGTCAAATATGACTAAAAATATCACTCGGACTCACAGGTCCGTCTCCACTGGCCAAGTTACAAATATAGCAGCAGTCATAACGGGGCTTTTTGAGCTACGTATCGTTGGGATCGCGGTCCTTCGATCCACAGGGTGGCCGTAATGTATCGGAGGCTGTTGGCTGAGTCATGAAACTGTACAAGAGAGGCGTAAAGTCGAGGACGAGGTGGTCGCTTAGCGCTCACTTTTATATTTGGTCTCTGCTCTGACACACAACTGACTGGAACTGCAGCAAATTGGAACGAAGAGGCAAATGCTGCCTGCGCTAACCAGCTCTGTGTGGTGATTACCTTGTGCTGTGCGCACCCTCTTTGTTAGAGGTTGTTAAGCTGATTTTGACAGGGCCACCACAAGTGGAATAAATTACAAGCAGCCATCACAAGTACATGTAAATGCACACAAATGAATGGGGCACACAGAAGGATGAGTTTACTCGAGCTCGTCTGGCCGTGCTCTTGCCTGACACTGTATATAAAGGTGGCGCATCTCCACCAGAATAGCAACCAGAATATATTTCATTGCCACCTTCCTGCGCAGTTGGAGCAGCGATCAGGGAAAGAAGCCGTGGACGCGAGCTCCCACTGACACTCAAAATCAAAGAGTCAGGAGTCAGCTGTCGATCACAAAGCAATCCAATCTGATAACCGCCTTCCTTAGGAGGAGCCACATTTGAAAAACATGTCTGTATGTCACGTCTCTCAATACAGCCACTCTGCTCACACACCTTAGCCAAGCACGGGATTTAACATTACAAACACATGCCATGCACTAGTTACCCACACAGCAGTAATGAAGGCAACTCTGGGTAGCTGTTAATTCCCATAATCCCACTGGCGGAGTGGAGCACTGAGCCACTTCTGACAACTGCAGAGACTTAGCGAGAGGACCGGGGAAAGAGCCTGGTGGTAAGTCCGACCCGACACGACCACACTGAAATCAGTCGACAAGCTTATACTGAAAGAGAGAATGTCTCGTTTTGTAGATGAAAACACCTGTTCATGGACACAGAAGCAACAATTGTGTAGTTTTATTGTCACATGGAGGATCCTAATGTTTGGGCCATGTCCCATACGCTAACAAGGAGGATGTAGGTTGAATCTTTTTGTACATTGTCACTATTGTCGTACAGCTTATGCTTCCCTCAGAAATGGTAACGTTTCTCCAGTTTTGATTTGCCCTCGTCTGGTCTGCACTCTGCCCAGACCCATGGCACATGGGCCGTCCACTCCATTTTGCCAGATCTGCAAAACGGAGCCATGTCAATACCCTGTCAACCAAGGCTGCTGAAGGTGACCTGGTTTGTTGGATGTTATCTCAGCCATATTCTTTATTTACCACATGGACGATTTTAGTTTCACAAAAGTCCCATTTCCTCTAAGTCCTTGTTACTTTTTAACTCGCGCTAATGTTGCACTGGTCACAGGATGATCAGATGTGCTGCATGACTGTCTGTAGAATCATGGAATCATGTATGATGATGAATGCTGCCGTACCACTCTACTCTGTTTATGTGGATGTTGTGTGAATATTTAAAATCGCTGGAAGGACTTTCTCTCCTTTGCTTTTAATGAGACAGTGGAAACTTCAGCCTCTTCCATTATACTGTAATTAGCCAGTGACTAGATTGCATCTCTAGGGATTTTGGCCGTGATAACCATGATTACATCATCAGGGGGTTGTCGTTGTGGAAGTTAAGAGCGCACACTGATCAGGATTAACATCACAGGATTAACATATAATCACTCTTAACATTGTTCTATATTTCAAGCATTTCCATTTTCAGCAACACTAATAACCTTTTCACACTGGTAAGCGTGGATTTTTTGAGCAGTGCAAATGCAGCGACCTCACCATAGGTTTTAATTGCTTCTGGGTTTAAACTGTACCGCTGTCACCAATCTCCATGTTTTTATATTATGATTCTCTTCTCCTCTATTTCCTATTTCCCGTCTTTTGTTTCCAGTGCTTTGTCAGACTTGATACACACTAACACACACACACACACACACACACACACACAGTAAGGCCAGCTTACCACTGACAATGTGAAAGGTGTTAATTGCCTTTTGAAGCAGCTTCATTAGGATGCAACAAAAACAAAGAAACAAAAGAAAATGCTACTTTTAGTGGGAAAGATGCATGAGTCAGCTCTTCCTGCATTAGCTATAAATAGCTACAAAAGTATAGCTATAAATGTAATTTTTTTTTAAATATTCTGGGCTCTCACAATGTGTGTAGCACAGTATTGATACATATGAGCATAACAAGATGTTAATATTTATATTTAAACAATTGCATGGCTTCGTACAGGGAAATCCAAACTGCTCTCATGCCCGGTCAGAAACAACAATTTGACTGAAGGCAGGAATACAACAAACATCCATCTTAATAATAACATCGTTTCCTTTGACACACTGAATAAACATTTACGGCTGGATTTTCCGTTGTTCAGGAGGAAAGTGTTTCAAGGCCAGCAATGCAAATACATCCAATCACAATGGAGCCTCATTTAAAAGGCAAAACACTCCCTTCTGACAAAAACACCTCTTCTCTACTTCATAGCTTTCAGTACAATTAGTGCGTTGTATATGATATCAAGGATTCATTTTGAAATGCTCCCAGGTCGATGATTTTGTACACAAACATGATTTAAAGGGAGAGATGGGGAAAGAGTTCTTTCATTTGCCAACTTACTCATTAGTTTCACCGGACTGGCAAATCCAGTTTCCAAAAAGTTTTGTTGTGTGAAGAAATATTATCACAGGATTTCGGTCAGTTTTTGTGGCTTTCATCAATAGAAAGAGAAAGAGAATTACAAAAGAATTATACATAGACATTTATTACTATATTTACACCAGGAGCGGGTCCGCCCTATGGGGGCCGCCATGTTTTTACAACATCCCAGCGTGGATGTACTAAACATATTTTGAGTGTTAATGACATGTGAGAGCTACCATGGGTTCTCCTCCATGTCTGGTGATGGGTACCATATATGCAGCTTCACCAGTACTTGTCACCAAATCTTACACACTGCACCTTTAATCTGATTTTCTCCAGTCGTGAAAGTTCACAAGTGAAAGATTTAGGTAAAATAATGTTTTTGTATCAGTTAAAATATATAATATCTACACAGTAGGTTTATTTGAGCATTCAATCACCTAAATGTATGAACATTTGATTTTATGAACTGGGGATGAGCCTTTCATGTTAAATCCTCTAAAGTTTGAATGATACTTAAAGGTTACGGCAGGTTCCCCTATGTTTTTAGTGGCAAGAGTGTGATGAGGGCTATACAGCTGCAGCATTCAGTATCACCACCAGATGTCACTAAATCCTACACATCGTACCCTCTTAGATGTACAGAGACCAAACTGATTCGGTTGAATGGTGTCCATGCTGAACGTCAGATGACTTTGAAACACGGTGTCGATGACTCAGAATTACAGCGTGTAGGACTTAGTATTGTCTCGCGGAGAAGTCGAACATTGCAGCTGAAGAATCCTCGCCTTTACATCCCATGTAACTCGAAAGATGCTCATTTTTGTCCATTCTAGGCCACCGTAAAAACACGATGGCGTAACACGCCGGCCTCCATGTTGACGCCCCGCTCCTGATGAAAACACAAAGCGCTCATTTCAGTGTAGAAACAGACACACTCGACTTTTTTAAAGTACAGTGTCCTCCAGCCGGTACAAACTCCAACGGTCTTCATGATATGAGGACTGAATCGAGTGTAGGGTGAAATAACGTTTTGTCTCATAGAGTGTAAAGTACTCTTCGCATTTATCACTGCAACCTCTATTATCCCTCCGAGAGCTGCGAGGGAGATCTAGAGCCTTGCGACGGCAGAGGACGGAGGATGCGCTCTCTGTTCCACGGGAAGTCATTATTTATGCATTAGCGATGTGAAACTAATTGTATTCATCGCCACCTCGCATGAGCCTGCAGAGTCGACTCGTCATTTGAATTCAACACACCGAGCCATTTACATATACAGTACCTGCCTCGTGCGCCGCAACGGTAGCGTTGGCCTGTTCGTGCGCGGGCGGCGGGATTGAAATGTAAAAAAAAAAACGGCCGCTGTTGTCTCTGCGCTATGTTCCACCCGTGTAGCTATGTTCACTATGTTCCACTTTACTAGCATGATAACAGTTTGCGTTACCCCGATACTTCGGCCAACGTGAACAAAGCGCCACCGAGCCCGGATTCCGAAGGTTGCGCTCACACGTTTGTCCGTGTTTTTAACGCTAATGTTGAATCTCCGAGCCGCTCTGCCGAGCTGCGCCGCATCGAAATGTTAACGCGGCGGAACATTCCAAAGTGGAAGTCGTTGTCCTTGTTTGCGCAAACAACATCCAAGCAGGAAAATAATACAGTGGCAATTTTGGCAGAAACCGGCATCACAGACTTGGCAGGCGCGTGCGCGCAATAACCTTATATCTTCTCCAAACTGGTGGCCCAGAGCTTCATCTGGGCAGTGGGCTGTGACTAGCAAAGCTCACCGAAGAGAGAGAGAGAGAGAGAGAGAGAGAGAGAGAGAGAGAGAGAGAGAAAGAGGGATAGAGT
>JAFBJT010020972.1:74066-113169 GCA_016785325.1 Chascanopsetta lugubris | reverse complement strand
CGTTGGGACTCCTGACAGGAAACCCCTCTTCACTGTGGTGTGAGTGTGTGTGTGCGTGAGTGTGTGTGTGTGTGTGTGTGTGTGTGTGTGTGTGTGTGTGACTGTGACTATCTGCAGGACACATGTCTTTTATGTGCAGTCATATACTCTCCACTGTTAACACTGGCGGAGCATCCTGACATTACAGAAGCTGTGTTTCTCTCCTCCTCCGTGAAACAGACCTGTCTGTGTGTCGCTCACAGACAGACAGACAGGTCTGTGTGTCGCTCACAGACAGACAGGTTTTTCTGTCGCTCACAGACAGACAGGTTTTTCTGTCGCTCACAGACAGACAGGTCTGTCTGTCGCTCACAGACAGACAGGTCTGTGTGTCGCTCACAGACAGACAGGTTTTTCTGTCGCTCACAGACAGACAGGTTTTTCTGACTTTCAGGCCTCAGACGCAGAAACGAGGGAAAAGGTTCAACAAGTGGAAACGTTTTGATTCAGATTCCTCACATTCCACATTTGACTGATCCAGACACGAGACAATCATCTTGCAGAGGAGTCACTCAGACAGATGGTTCTTCTCAGGGTCACTGAAGGTTTTCAACAGCTGCTACATGCAAACACACCACTAGATGTCACTGAATCCTCCACACTGCACCTTTAACTCGGATGACATGAATACAGCTAATTAAGGTGCATGAATAGTCACGTCTTGCTCATTAATGTCATTTACTTTCAGTCATTTTCAGAGTGAATAAATGAATGAATGAATGAATGAATGAATAAATAAATACAATTAAATAAATGAATAAAATATGATAGAATGCAAAGGTAAAATATAGAATGGTAAAAAATAAAAAAATAAAAATCCCAAAGGGGCGGGGTGCGGCGATGAGTATTGCGCTGCAATATGCAAATTGAACCACTAGATGTCACTAAATCCTACACACTGCACCTTTAGCACAACTGAAGAAAGTAGAAAAGAAAATAGATGAAATGTAAAAGGATAGAACATTTCAAATATAAAACACCCCCCAAAAGGAAAAAACATTTCAAATAAAAAACCCCCCCCCCCCCCCCGCCAAAATGCATCCAGGCTTTGGGGGAAACAGAGCTTCAGACTTTCCCGGACGGAGCCAAGCTCCTCCCAGTTTCTCTCTGACTCCGTGAATCCAAACCTGCCCGGAGACGTCACCTCTCCGTTTGTCATCCGACGCCAACTCTCCCGCTGCCGAAGGCGAAGCCTCTCTCTGCGAAAGCAGAGGAGATGAGGTCGTGGCGCTGGCACAGAGTGGGCACACGAGCTGCAGCAGGTTGTAAACATTTCCTCCTCAGGTTTTTGGCAGAAACATCTGCCATCGATTTCCCACCTCAGACCTGAGGTGGGTTTCGTGAGCCAGGGCCGGATTGTTCTGCAGATTCCTTGTTTTCCTTCGTTCTCAGCGGCAGCGTCTCCTCTGGCACCTCAGGAGGAACCAGAGGCCTGAGAAGGTTCGAGAGGCAGCCATGTCTCTCTGTGTTTGGCCATTAAAGGTGCAGTGTGTAAGATGTGGTGACATCCATCACCTCGCCCTCGCCCTTCTGAACAAGCACGAGAACCTGTGGTCGACTTCAGTTGTCATTAAAACTCAAAAGATGTTTAGTATGTCCGCTCTGGGCTACTGTAAAAACATGGCGGCCCCCATAGTGTGTGTGTGTGTGTGTGTGTCAGTGACAATAAAGGCATCTTAAATCTTAAATCTTAAATCTTAAATAGAGAGGACCCGCTCATGTAAACATACTTTAATGGGCTCATTTTAGGGTCATGGAGGGAAAATACTTAGATGATTATAAATTCATCAAAATGTCCAAATGTAATTGCTTTATAATGTTCTAGGTGGTGACAAAAACGACCACAATCTTACACACTGCACCTTTAAAGCAGGAGTGGAGCTGCTGCAGCCTCCTGATTGGTGCATTTCATGTTGTGAGGGGAGGAAACATCGTCAGCCGTCTCTAGATCCTCCTCCGCCTGATCCGGGTCGGGTCGGTTCAGGTCCGTGTTTTCAGACATGACGTGAAGCAGACGAGGGCATTGGTTCAGAAACAGAAGAATCAGCTGTCTCACATCCACCCTCAGGGTGTGAGACAGGTCCAGCAGCTCCACCTCGATCCCATTACACCCAGGATCTCACACAGGCTCAGAAATCAGAGGTCACACGATCACGTTCAAAGTCCAGTCGGAAACAGGAAGTCATTCAAATTGTGCGTAATTAGTTCATCCATGAGGCAGGTCCTCTCCACCAGAGGGCGCCGTGTAACAAACACCCATAATCGACTGTAACAGAGGAAACATGTAATATAAGAAGAAGAATCTACGTTTGGCTGAGATTCGAGGAGTCTCTGTATTTTAAAAGCTCGGGATGGAGGGAAAACTGATTCTAGCGAAAGTTGCGACTTAAAGGTGCAGTGTGTAAGATTTGAGTCATTTTTGTCACTTCTACAAATATTACGGAACAATTACATACAGACATCTTCATGAATTTACAATCACATAAGCGTTTTACATACATTTAGCTCATTAATGTGTATTTAGATGAGGGGCGGGTCCTCTCCATGGAGGCCGCCATGTTTTTACAGTCGCCCCCGAGTGGACGTACTAAACATCTTTTGAGTTTTAATACCAACTCAAGTCGACCACAGGTTCTCCTCATGTTCAGAGGGTGAGGTGATGGAGACGACCCGCACCTTCACCTCTAGAGGTCACCACATCGTACACACTGCACCTTTAACATCCGACAGAGAGGAACTCGGAGTTCCATCGGAGCGGAGTGCAGAAGCTGTTCCCTCAGACCACGTCATGTTCTGCTCTTCACAATCCAGATGTGAGACTGTCAGTGACCTTTGACCCCTTCATGACCTTCTCGGGATTTTCTCTCATAACAAGAATCAGAGAAACTGATGTAGGTAAATGTCTGACAAGTGTGTGTTCTTCATTTTTGACCCCTTCATGTTTGCCCCCCCCCCCCCCCCACACACACACATATAAACCCACTTGCTGTGACCAAAGTGGCCACCGGAGGTCCCTCTTGCACCAGGATTGCAGGGTCGCCCGGAGCCCCGGTGTTTGGCGGCGGGGAGACGTCTCCAATGTGTGTTCAATTAGAGAGCTGCAGTCAACACCGCGCTCCGACTTGGAATGTCAGCGGAGTCGGAGATAACCTCCTCGCTTTTCTTTTATCTGGCCTTAAAAAAAAATACAGAAAAACCCTGGGCGGGGGGCGGGGGGTGGGGGGCGGGGGGGCGGGGGGCGGGGCTTGTTATGGATGTCCTGCTCACATTTGTCGAGCAGATCCAGGCCTGCAGATAAGAGAGGAGCCACTTCTGAGGGATCCTGTTCCCTGCGCAGCCCATGTGACTTATGTTCGGCTGCTGCTGCTCAGGCCTCTGCTCCTGCGCGGGAAGTTTCGCCCTCAGCAGGAGGGCGAGCAGGATGGCGAGCAGGGTGGCGAGCAGGGTGGCGGGCCGGCGGGCGAGCGGGAGGACGAGGGCCGCCGGGGGTCGCGTCCCCGGCAGTAATGACGGGGTAAGACGAGCGGCGCACAGGTGAAGATTCTTCAGCAGCAGCAGGGAGCGTGAGGATGAAACACACGCGTGTCTTTCGCTTCCACAGGCGGCGGCTTTGAACCTGGTCACGGAGCCGACGCCCCCCCCCCCCCCCCCCCCCCGGGGAGGGGGGCCCCGCCCCCCCCCCCCCCCCGGATCGAGTATCAGCAGATTTGATCGATGCGGGGCCGAGACGTGACTCAGCGCCGCGGGGGAACGCCGCTCCTGCAGCTTCAACATCATCGGGGGAACAATGGAATCCGGAGTTCTGAGGTGACGGTAGAATTCCTCGGACCACCGAGCCGCTTTAACGATAAAATAAAGCTAAAGATAAAAACAATAGACTCTTTCTATCGTCGTGAAACGTGTTTTAATGAGTCGGCAATCACCTGAATGTAAGAACTGTTGTTTTCATGGCGCGAGGATGAGTCGGTCCTCTCCACTAGAGGGCGCCACGTTTTTTTAAATTTTTTTTTACAGAGGTCCGAACTTAACAGCCTTTGAGTTTTTGGCCATAACTTAAAGGCTACGCTGAGCTGTGTTCGGCTGCAACATGCAACTTCACCACTAGTTGTCACTGGATTCTACACACTGCACCTTTAAAACCACCAGGGGTCACTTACAGCCAGACTAATAAAACAATGTAGTGGGCTCAGCACCTTTTGCAGACCACCATCGTGACTTTAATTGAGTGTTGGAGCCATAAACCTTATACACAAGAACCTATTCAGACGCATTTCTTCTCCTGCAGCTCATTAAAGGTCCATTGCGTAAAACATAGCTGAAACTATTGTCACTTATAAATGGTCAGAAATGGAAAAAAAAGCTTTATCGTTGTCAGTGTACAATCAGCTGAATGTAGGAATGAGCCCGAGCAGCTCCTCTCCACTAGAGGGCTGAGAGGTTCAGCTGCAACATGCAACTTCACCACTCCTTTTCACTAAATCCTACACACTGCACCTTTAAAGTCATCATGAGTCTCCTAAAGCCAGACTAATAAAACAATTGAGAGGGTCCAGCACTTTTATAAGACCACCATTGTGTCTTTAATTGAGTGTTGGAGCCATAACTGCTCCTATTCAAGGTTAATGTCTGCAACTAATTAAAGGTCCATTACGTAAAATATAAGTGAAACTATTTTCACTCCTATTGTCAGAGGTGGAAAATAAAATGTTCTTTATGAGTGTGGACTCAGCTTGTTGTTTTCATTATCTACAAATGAGCCTGGGCAGCTCCTCTCCACTAGAGGGCGCCATTTTGTGCCACGGTGGTTTTACATTAGCCCAGAATGGACAAACAAAACACCTTAGCTTAAAGGTATTCAGCTGCAATGCGCAACCTCACCACTAGGTGTCACGAGATTCTACACACTGCACCTTTAAGATGATCACAGTAAATCCAGACTAATACACTTATCTTAAGACTCAGCACCTGTTTGAGACTGTGGAGTCGACAATGATTCCGCAACTAATTAAAGGTCCAGTGTGTAAAATATCTTCCATTCTGATCAGAAAAAAACCCAACTGAACCACTAGATGTCACCGAATCATACATCTCTCCTCTTCCTCTCGGCGTTGGGGGCTGTCGAAGCTCTTACCTCACAGACTCTGGAAGCTTTTCCGTTGAGGAATCAGACGCTTGTTGGACGTCTGAGTGGAAACGAGGGATAAAGCTGCAGGATGTTCTCAGCGCGCTGCCGTAAATGTCTGGGGTGAAATATTGATCCGACAAACTCTGATACACGGGTTCTGTTTCCAGCAGAACCCCTGGTGAGCGGGGCTCCGTTCATCTGTCTGGGTCACACTGGAGGAGGATGCGCCGCGCCGGCAAAGCTCAAAGGTCAAAGGTCAAAGCTCAGAGGTCAAAGGTCAGAGATGAAACACCGATCGAAATTCAACGTTCAATCCCCGGAAGTGGAGAGCAGGCGCGGGTTTGAAGGCCACTACCTGCCTCATCCAATCACAGCGGAGAGACTTTAGGGGAACAGATTGTGGGACTTGGTGACATCTCGTGGTGAAGTTGCGTACTGCCGCAGAACAGCCCATTCGCTTTCCCTTCCATTAAAGGTACAGTGTGTATTAATAGCCCTCATCTCACTGTTTTCTATTCCCAGCAACATGGCGGCCTCCTCAGAGAGGCTCCTCCCCCCATGTGAAAACACTACAGGGCATTTTCCAGGGAAATGAAAACAATAGTTTGTATTTTGACGGTCACCACTAGAGGTCCATAAATTCTACACACTGCACCTTTAAGTAAAGAAGCTATGGTGGCCTTTAGTTCTCATTAAAACTCAAGGTGTTTAGTTTGTCCATTACTGTAAAAACATGGTGATGAAACATGGCCGCCTCCATTGAGAGAACACACACACACACACACACACACACACACTCACTCACACACACACACACATACACACACACACTCACACACACACAATCCCATTACTGCAGTGTGATATTATTGTAAGGTTTCCCACCTGTCTGCATCTGTCAGCACAGCTTGTCCAGCACAATCCCATTACTGCAGTGTGATATTATTGTAAGGTTTCCCACCTGTCTGCATCTGTCAGCACAGCTTGTCCAGCACAGACCCCCCCCCCCCCACCTACTGTGAACACACACACACACACACACACACACACACACACACACACACAGAAGGGGGAGGGGCCGGGACCTGGGTGACCAGGTCGTGTATGGCAGGAATGTGCATCTCCTCAAACCGAAAAACTTCCCACAAACAATCAGTGAAACCGAGTTGCGCAGAAACTGCAGAGACGGGATTTTACAAAAATAAACAAACAAACAAACAAACAAACAAAAAAAACATCTCTGAGTGAAATAAACTTGAGGAAAGACCCCAGAACATTTTCCCTCTCCAAAAGTGATTTCAGGGCTTTTCCAGGATCTGGCCCCTGTGGAGTGACTTCTGCTTCCAAGCGTGTGTTTTGAATAAAGGGCGAGTGTGTGTGTGTGTGTGTGTGTGTGTGTGTGTGTGTGTGTGTGTGTGTGTGTGAGTGTGGTGCCGGGCACAGTCCCTGTGTGTGTAATGTGAAAAATATGTCCGGTAATTGGGTTGATATATTAATGGGCGCAGGAGATTGTTTTTGTTTTCGGCCCCTCACAGTGTGTTGGCCTCGTATCCGTGTTCTGCAAGATGGCCGCTCCGAAGACCGCTGAGAATGAATGGAAGTGACATTTTTGAGAAAAGTCAGTTCCCACGGACGCTCATGTTTAAAATGTTCAACTTCAGTGATGAAAGAAACGCGATTCAAGTCTGGTTCAAACTTCTGTTTTGGTCTGAATCGGTCACATCGGTTCCCGACTGTACGGAGGCGGGGCTCATTTTCATTACACCCAGGTTTGAAACGGTGTATGATTCAGGGGCGTGGCCCCTGGAGTGACACCTGGGCCGACCTCCTGTGGAGGCTGTGACAGCAGCATGGGCCCCGCCCCCCCGCTCCACCTGTGCTCCGCCCCTTTGCCCGTTTCTGGCTGAACCAGGAAGTGGGAGGAGTTAGGCATCGGCAAGATGAGAGTGAGAGAGTGGATGAGAGTGTCATGTGTAAGTCCACAATGTAGGTGGAAAAAAAGTGTGTGGAAGCTCCGCGCGCACACACACACACACACACACACATGCACACACACACACGCGCGCACACACACTGTACACTGTATTTACTAGATACTATTTGTGTGTGTATATACACAGTATGTTCTGTGTGTGTGTGTGTGTGTGTGAATACCCACCTCTCCCCCTCCTGAGGTCTGGTCCACAGCTCCGGAGCCTCCGGACTCAAACAGCATCTCGCCAAATGGCATCTTGCTGCCCCAGGGAGTCGGACCGGGCTTCTCCTCCACCTCCTTGATGTAGGCTGAGAACACCCTGTGACGGGGGGGCAGGGGGGGGGGGGGGCAGGGGGGCGGAGCCTGATGCTGTGGGAAACTACAAACCAGCGTCTGCTTCCAACATGCAACACTGCAAACGCACGCGCCACATGTTTCATTCTGTCTTTGCAGATTTGAATATTCCCTCCTCCGCTCCCCACGGCACCTTTGATCCTCAGTTAAAGGTGCAGTGTGTAAGATCTGGCGCCGCCTCGTGTCGTGTCCATCGCCTCGCCCTTCTGAACACGCAGACTGTGGTCGTTATCATCAACACTCAAAAGATATTCAGCGCGTCCACGCTGGGCTACTGTAAAAAAAGACGGCGGCCCCCCGTAGGGAGGACCCGCTCCTCATGTGAATATACATTCATGGGCTCATTTAAAGGTTTTGTCGTCTACTGAAAGTGGGTCCACCTCAGGGGAGCGGCCATGTTTTTACAGTAGCCCGAAGTGGACATACCCAACATCTCTTGAGTTTTAATGAGGACTGAAGTCGACCACAGGTTCTCCTCCTGTTCAGAAGGGTGAGGTCATGGATACAACGCGCAACTTCACACTGAGGCGGCGCCAAATCTTACGACGACAGCGCACCTTTAAAGGCACGTTCACGACATCAAAGGACTATTTCTGAAAAGCAACGTTTCTCTTTTCTCGTCTTTCGCTGCCCGTCCTGTTCATCCCGCCTTGCTAAAAGAAAATAGGCACTATGACGTCAGCCCTGCAAAACACTCTAAATAAAGCCAGAGGGGGGAGAGAGAGAGAGAGAGAGAGAGAGAGAGAGAGAGAGAGAGAGAGAGCAGGAGAAAGAAAAGACAGAGCAAGACGGAGGGTGAGGTAAAAATAGTATAATGGCTGTGTGTGCTTTAGACAAATTAGAAGCTTAGAGAGAAGGAGGGGAGTCACATGTGTGGCGTCACTATGGCAACCCGGGGGTCAGGAGTATTATGGGCTGGCAGACTGTAGGTCATCCATGGTTTGGTCCTGCACCTTGTGAAGAGCTGGTTCGCTGCCATGTGCGACGTGTTGTGGTCTGTGTTTCGGTTCCACCGTGCGCAGCTTTAATGTTCCGCCTCATCCACCCCGTTTCAGGGGGACCTTTTCTCACGGCGACACCGGGAAACCTTCTTTGGCCGAGCTAATCCACATACCGATCTGATACCACGTCTTCAAGTCTACTTTGTTTGTTTTCCTGGAAATCACTTCTTCTTCCTCTGCAGCGCTCACACAGCGCTTGTGTTGTGTTGTGCTGCCCAGTTCAGATCCGACACACCACAGAAGAAGAGATGACCTGTTTTGTGGCCTGAGCAGGAGACGGATCAAACCTGTGGCACAGGAAACTGCCCCACTAGCAAAACGAGGATACGCACCATGTAGCAGTTTGGCGTGTTTCCTTTATTTGTGTATTTATTAACCGCTGCATCAATCCACTGTTTCTGATTGATTACCGAGGCGATGGCGACCCACCACGTTCAGACCACCGCGGTTCAATGATGATCGGAAATAAGGAATCTCCTCAAAGTAACTTTTCAAAACGAAATGTCAAAAATAACCACTAACGCCCATTTCATTGTTTTCTGTTGAGATGGAAATGTGTTGAATCAGTATTTTCTACGGGGTCAGACAACTCTTATTTTGAAATGCTTCCATTTCCTGTGTGTGGGGGGGGGAGGCGCTGTGAACGGAGGCAACCGGAGGCAGCTGCTGTGCGTCCTCTGAGTGTAGACATCAAGTATGACACAATCACACACACACAGGAAACGAAAGCATTTCAAAATAAAAGACTATTTTGGGAACTTTCATGAATAGCTTGGAGCAGCTGGTGCTCGACTCCACGGGCCACACGGAACAACTGGTGCAGTTCTCTATTTGTATTAGTAAACAGTCAACACGAGCCGGAGGAGGTGAATCTAAGAGTAAATAAAAAATACTCAGCTCTGTGTGAGTCTGTAAAGTTCACACACACACACACACACACACACACACACACACACACACACACACTGACCTGAGATGGCCCGTGAGCCATGGGTATAATTGCGAAAAGAAGATTAGGGTGAATGTGCGTCCTGTTTGTACCGACTAACAACCTGAAGGAATCAAGAGGTGGCACGGCGCCACGCTCACCTCACCTCACTGCTGCCAGCGCGCATCTATACCTTGTGTGTGTGTGTGTGTGTGTGTGTGTGTGTGTGTGTGTGTTGAAGGGCTCCACTTTACTAAAACATGCAGAGGGGGAGTCGGCTGAGCGCGACGAGCAGCAGAATGTTCCCAAACAAAGATGATGATTCTCACTGACACTGAGCAGAAGCGGAGGGGGCGGAGCTTCTGCTTTACCCTGGAAGTGGAATCCACACTGATTCCAACAGACATCAGGTTTGTCATCAGACCTGAAGGAGGCAACTAAGGGTTATTAAAGGTGCAATGTGTAAGATTTTGGTCATTTTTGTCACTTCTAAGAATATTACAAAAACAATAACAGACTGACGTGTTCATTCATTTATCATGTCCGTTTTCTTCATCCCCCTTAAATGAGCGCATTCATGTATATTTACGTGAGGAGCGGGTCCTCCCTACGGGGGCCGCCATGTTTTCACAGGAGTAGGAGGCGTTTTGACGCCAAATGAAGTCGACCACAGCTTCTCCTCAGGTTGAGGAGCGTGAGGGTGAGGTGATGGACTCAACATGCAACTGTCACCACATCTCACACACTGCACCTTTAACTGCCCCCATGAGTCAAAGCACCTGTCGGCCGCCCGCCTCTCCCTCCAGCACCACAAACCTCTGACTGGATCCATCGACCGTGGAGCCCCCACACATGCAAACATCACTCCTCTGCCACTTGTGCACGACATCACACACCCAGTTCCCAGACATGACTCACCAGTGGTGGGCATGGCAGCGCCGGAGCCCCCGCTGCCACTCAGGAGCTCCAGAGGCTGGTGGTGGCTGTCGGTGCTCGTGGAGGAAAAGCAGGACTCAGTCTCATAGATGGTTTGCAACATGGCGCACAATCCTGACACCGTGGGACGCAACAGCATGCTCTGTTCGACCGCTTCTAAATATGAACAGGTCTCTTTGGGGAACCCGCCATGGCTTCAATGGACTCACCGAGCGGCTCCTTTAAAAGATGAATGAAAAGTTCCTCTCATGTACCAATGATCTTTAGGTTGAACATCCATCCAAAGGAGAGGAGAACTCCTCCGGGCATCTGTTGTGTAATCCAGTAAACAGTGGTCTCCAGCCTCCAGAGAGATGTGGAGCGTCTGTCACCGACACTGATCCTCCGCTCCGGTGTCGTTGGATCAGGTTGAAGAAATCAAATTAGAGGATCAGACTGCCACCCAGACAAATTCACCTGCAGAGTGAAACTTCTACGTCGCCCGGTCTCAGCGGCTCCTCAGACGGAGACAGAGGCTGCGCAACCAGGAGGTTTCAAAAAGTTTGTTTTCCTCTGCTGCCGCCGAGGAGCCTCTCCGAGTCTTCACACACCCACAGCTCCCAGAGCCAGAGACCGAGGCAACGGAGGAAATGTGGCTGCTCGCAATGAAAAGCCTCCATGAGCCGGAGCAGTGACGGGAGAGAGGGAGAGAGGGAGAGAGAGAGAGAGAGAGAGAGAGAGAGAGAGAGAGCGGCTGCAGCCTCTCACCGCTACAACAAGACAAATACTGAGACGAGGAGAAGCCGAATTCCCCTGATCTAGTGCATCAAAGGATCCTCATGCTGTTCTCCTCCTGGCTGACGAGAGGCAGAGGAGAGGAGAGGAGGGAGGAGGAGGAGGAAGAGGAAGAGGAGGAGGAAGAGGAGGAGGAGGAAGAGGAGGAGGAGGAGGAGGAGAGGCAAGGACGTAAATAGCTTTGGGAGAGCGCTCCCCGAGGTTCCATGCTTCCAAAATTAGAACGAAGAGCTGAGAGAATGACAGAGAAAGGGAAATGGGAGGAAGGAGGGAGAGTGTGTTTGTGTGTGTGTGTGTGTGTGTGTGTGTGTGAGAGAGAGAGGGGGAAGAGGAGAAGAAAAAAGGAGGAAGATTGAAGAGCTGGAGAAGACGAGCACAACGTCAAAAATCCTCCCAGGAAAATGAACAAGCAGGAATCACATGTTGTCCAACACAAAAAGAGAGAGAGAGACGAAAAGGCTGAGAGCCGCTGGTCAGACGGCTAGTGTTCACTGTGTAAGACTGTGTGTGTGTGTGTGTGTGTGTGTGTGTGTGTGTGTGAGTGTGTCTGACACTCCTTAGACTACTGAATGAATGTGGGGGGAGAGAGAGAGAGAGGGAGAGAGAGAGAGGAGGGCGAGCGACTGAAAGTAGATCACTGGGTGGAAAGGAAGTTGGAAGGATGAAAAGAGAGTCAGAGGACGACTGTTTCAATTCAGCGAGCAAGACAGTGGGGGGCACGTCCCTCCATCCGTCCATCCATCCATCCATCCATCCATTTTCTATTTTCTTTCTTTTTCACTCATTTGTTGTTGTTGGCACTGAGAGGAGGGAGAGGAAGAGGAGAGGAAGAGGAAGAGGAGCGTTTACTAACGCACGAGATGGGGGGTTGATGGAGGGACTACAGCTGAAAATAGCCTGCCAGGGAGGGGGAGGAGCTACGGATAAAAATAGATGTACGGAGAGCGGGAGCGGGCGAGAGAGAGAGAGAGAGAGAGAGAGAGAGAGAGTGTGAGAGAAAGAGAGCAGTAAGCCTACAGCTCTGGGGTGGTGGAGGAGGGAGGAGGGAGGGGGGTGGGGGTGGGGGTGGGGTGGTGGGGGTGGGGGGGGGTAGTCGAGTACTGTCATGTTTGTGTGCTGCACCTCTGCTCCATCACCTGTCAATCAAACGGTGTGAACCACAGTTGACTAGATTTGCACCAGATGATGCGAAACGTTTCCGTTTAGCAAATCTCCGCGAAAATGACCTCAGCCATCGGCTCCTGCAGAGGCTGGTTGTGGGCGTGTCACTCCTCGCCATGCTGCAGATGCCTAACTCCTCCTACTTCCTGTTTTATCCCAAAAAGAAAGGTGGCGCACAGGTCGAGCTGGGCCGGCGCCCGTCGTGCTGTCACAGCATTCACGGGACGAGGAGGGTCACTCGAGAGGCCACGCCCCTTAATTCTGCACAATTTCAGGCCTGGGTGGAATGAGAATAAGCCCCGCCCCCTCATGGGAAATCATGTGACCGATTGAGACCAAAACTGTCGTTTGTAGCCGACTTGACGTCGTTGAACGCGTTTCATTCACCTCAAGAATTGGTCATGTTCACGTGGGAGTCTATGGAGATCGACTCGCTCTTGCCTCCAGTGGCCACTCTGTGAACTGCAGGTTTTTCCACTGCCTTAATGGCCTCCTCCGTCAGCCCTGGAGGTTGCCGCTTGATGATGCCAGGGCTTTTCAATCTCTATGCAGGAAAAGGTGCCGTTGCGTACAAATCAGTGCTAGCCCAAATGCTAACATGCTAACACTTGAAACGCAAACAACAAGGTGGAAGCAGATCTGGGACCGAGGACCGGAGTCAACGTCAGGCGTCAACACCCAGATTCATCAGCGTCCAGACCAGAGCACACAAAAGCTGCAAGGGCCAGAACGGCGAGAGAGAGAGAGAGAGAGAGAGAGAGAGAGAGAGAGAGAGCAGGAAGTGACATCACTCTGACCCGACTCCCGTCCGCTCCTCCTGGAACACGGACGTAAAAGGTTAAAGAACCCAAACGGCTGCAGGAGCGATTCCAACGATGCAAAAGACGCCGCGTCATCACATCTGAAGTCGCTCTAATCCAAACACAGCGGCTCCAGACGTTTACTGACATCCATCTTCTGAGCAGATGACCACACGGGACACAAGGTCTGCTTTGCCCAAAATGGACGTCGCCATCTTTTAGTTGGGCCTCACTAGCTCCGCCCCCCTCAGCCCCGGATATAAGCGGTTCCTCCCTTTCACAGTCGCAACCGTTGCTATGGAAGCGGTTGGATCATTCATTGCGGATCGTTCGTCGCGATTCGGCGCAGCTGTGGCTGAGGGGCTACGGGGGCTGTCCTCTGACCAGAGGGTCGAGGGTTCGATTCCCGCCTCATATATCAAAAGTCCTGCAGTGTGAGTGTAAACTGTATTATGAAGTTTACGCCTTGACGGGTCTTCAAGGCCTGAAGACACTTTTAAACTGACCAGCGACATGCCGGGTTGGCCCAGGTGTCAGTCCAGAGGCCACGCCCACAAGTATGCACAACTTCAAACATGGATACGATGAAAATAAGACAGAAAACATTCAGCCCTGTTACAGTTGTCACGGGAAAACACTAATGCGCCTTTAACCTGAGAGTCTTTGGGGACTGACTCACTTTTGGAGCCAGCCTCAAGTGGCCACCCGGTGAACTGCAAGTGTACGAGCTTCATCTGTCAGGTGGCCCCTCGGCCTAGTCTTCATAATTCCGGGAAAGCGGTTCCTTGGAACCCGTTTGAGTGGAAACACAAAGATCTGGTTGGAGATGAAGCTTGAAGAATCACAGAAAGGTCAGTTTCTAAAAACCAAACGCTGCTCTGTTCACTTCCCCGTCACTGTGGATATTATTAATTAAAACCGCCGGCTATTTATAACTTTTGTTTATTCCATTCGGCAGCTCCGTCCCGAGTGGAGCTGCACTTTAAGGAGCAGGCTCCAGTGTTTTCACTCCAGTGTTGGGGGAGGTCTCTGTCACAGATAACAGGGAGAACCAGGACTCTGAATGATTTCAGACACCTGGCAGGAAAACCCACCGATCCATCAAAACATGTCAATGAGCTTTCACCCTTCTGTTGGTGATTGTTGCTGCTGCTGCTGCTGCTGCTGCTGCTGCTGCTGCTGCTGCTGCTGCTGCTGCTGCTGCGACACATTCTGATAACATTTCATTTATCATCACCTCCTCCTCATCCTCACCATCCTCTTCATCCTCACCATCCTCTTCATCCTCCTCATCCTCACCATCCTCCTCATCCTCACCATCCTCTTCATCATCCTCATCCTCTTCATCCTCACCATCCTCACCATCCTCTTCATCCTCATCCTCACCATCCTCATCCTCTTCATCCTCACCATCCTCCTCATCCTCACCATCCTCCTCATCCTCACCACCCTCCTCATCCTCACCAACAAACACAGTCAGGCTGAATGCCTGTACGTGTTGAGGGAGAGTCCCCAGGCGGCTCCCTAACAGCAGCGTACCTGCTGAGCTACAGAGAAACAACATTCAGTGTTTCCACTGCAAAACTCCAGCGCCCCATTACATTTCCATCACTGACAGGCTTAGATTCTACACTGCTCTCTCTCCTCTCCCTTTATTACTATAGGTCTCCTTGTTTCCATTCCAGTCACTTCCCGGAGAGCTGTCAGCAAACACACTGCTCTGTGGGATTTTGTTTACTTTACAGAAAAGGCACAAGAAGAAAATTGTGAAATGAGACCTTTTGTGAAATGAGACGCCGACGGGAGAGAGGGCTGACTGCTCTCAAAGCCCAAATGAAGAAGTGTATATGGGTGGTTGTTAAGATGAATAACGAATAAACAAACAGGATGGGAGGGATCTTACTGTATAGGCCTGATCTCTGGGAACCAGCCGGTGAGGGCGTGGACGAAGGAGAACTCGCCCACCTCTCCGAAGCCTTCAAAAACGGGACTGTAAAATCAAAGATGGGGGGGGGGGGACGATGAATACATGAAAACATATACTGAAATGCAACAAACAAAACATCTACCTGTGGCAGAACTAGAGCCACTTTTATTTGGAACATTTGAGCTTTTCACAAATCGCAAAAGTTGTGAAGTTGTAGTTGTGTTATGTAAATGTTATATTGTATTATATCATAATCATAATCATATTGGCATCATGACTACATTATATGGGTCACTGTGTCAAAAGAAGTTATCTTTAAGGTTTATTTCAATTTGGTTTATAGCCTCCTACATGTATGAATTAGAGTTTTCATTAGGCTAGAATGAGCCCTTCGCATCATCATCAGCAGTGAGTCCTCTCTACGGAAGCCGCCATATTGTTCCACCATGTTTTTACAGTAGACAGTAATGAATAAACTAAACATCTTTTCAGTTTGAATGATAAATGACGGCTACCATTGGTTCTCCTCGGTGCTTGGGAGGGACGGGTGAGGTGCAGCTTCAACAGTAGATGTCACAAAAACCTACACACTGATCACATACGGACACCTGTCATACAAGTGCATGTCGCATCACCACTAGGTGTCGTGAACCCCTACGCATTGTACCTTTAAACCATCTGAAACTTCGTGTGATAACAGTCTCAGCTTCTGTTCTTTTCCAGAAATGTTCAGTTTTGCGTCCAATTGATTTTGAGGAGTGCGAGCGTGTCTCCCTCACATCCCTCCAGCCCTCAGTTGAAACAGATGGCTGCCGCTGCTTTAATTGGTCCTCCTGGGAACCTGAGGCCAACCTGTCCAATCCACAGCAATGACACTTGAGGAGGAGAAATCAATACGACTTGATCGGCAATGTCACAGTCCATGACCACAACCGAAACCCACTGCCTATAGCGCTAACGCGAAGGAACTCTCCCGTCTGGCTCCTTAGACTTATGGAGGAGGACATGTGCTTTTCCCGAAAAAGCCCCAGCAGACACCTGGGGGAAAAGTTCCGGTCGCCGGCGATCAGCACAAAGAACTTTCACAATGGCTCCATGAATGATTCAGGAGGAGAAAGGCTCCTTTGTTTCCTGTCCTGGATGAAACATTTATGCTTCCACTTCCTGTGGACACTGGAGCAGCCACCTTCACACACGCCATGTTGCCCCATCACAGACCTGCACACGGTCTGTCCGTCACCAATTCAACTCAGCCCCAGGCAGAGATTAGGTCAGGTGAAAGTTTGGGTAAAGTCAGTGACAATGACTGCGTGGGTGTGAGTGTGAGGTAGAATCAGTATGAATGGCATCATTTCCACAGGTATGGTGTGTACGTCCACTCTGACTTTAAAATGCTGCTGTTCTGCTGAATATGAACCATAATCATTCAAATACAACTTTAGCATGACACATTGTGTATTTGGTTTTATATGTGTTTTAAAATGAGCATTTCTTTGGTGCTCTTGTAGGATCAAAAATGAACAAAAGATTGTTAAAAATCACAGAATGAAGAGATTGATTTCAAATCTTTGATGTGGATGTGATAGCATGCAAGTGGAATCTTAAACTATGTAACCCTGCACAATATTAAGTAAGTAGTAACCGTGTAAACTGATTTAGGATCCGTTTACTACAAAAGGTTGGTGTGCATAGTGTATGATGAAGTATTCTATTTACTAAAACCAGCCTGCAGACTGGGCATAGACTTGAGTATTCTCCTAAACTTGTTTACTTTTCCTTTTAACAACTGCTTTCCAAACCCTTTGTGGTAGCAATGAAATGCTTTGAATAAGAATGAAGAGTAACTCACGTTGTTCTGGCCACTTTAATGAGAGCCTTCGCCAGCAGCATGGGCCACAGCTCATAGTGACAGGTGGAGGCAGGAAGGAGGAGGTTGTTTTCCTCATCAAACGGCATGAGGTCATCCACCAATATCTTTCTCCAACAACCCTGAAAGTCAATACACAGTGGTGGAAACTATTAGTGCATCTGAAATAGATACATCAAAATATGTCTAAATCGAATTTTATTTTATTGCAGAGTTTTATGCAAACATCAAGAGAAATATTCAACATTTGGGGAAATATTTTTACGTAAATTTGAGCCCGCTAGACGTAAATACAATTAAAATGTCTGCATGCCAGACAGAAGGCTTACTTTATCATGCAGAAGCAAAAGGTACGTTTAGTTTGTCTATTCACTGTAAAAACACCGTGGTTCAACATTGAGGTCGCCATAGAGACAACCTTATGTAAATCTAAATTATAAAATAAATATGAATTGTATGATAATGAATTCAGGTGATTATACATGTTGTATGTAAACAGTTGATTTGATATGATTATTTTGTCTTCCATTTGTGCCGAGTGATCATTTTTGAAATGTTACGAGCTAAACAGAAGCACCTCCATCTCCCATGCTAACTCAGCATTTTCAACCACTCAAATCTCTTTCTACTTAAGGGACCGTAGATTCCATGAACATGAAATGCGATTTGAAAATTTGCAGAATGCTCAGATTCCTTTTCTCCAGCTTGGTGAAAACCAGAATCTATTCGGCAAAATGTGATTTAATAATAATTTGTAATAAACAGCTAAATGACTGAAAATGCATGTAGGAGAGAGAGTTCTACTTCAAATTCCAAACGCTGCTGAATTTATATTCCATATTCCTCCAAGCATCAGTAGCCACCTTATGCTGGCGGCTTTGCATCTTGTGTGGTGTCAGAGCTTATTACATGCTGTCGGTGCTGTGGTTTGTCTCCCGGTCGTCTGGGGGAGTTTCACAGTGACGGGAGAAAAGGCAGCAAAAGCAGGTGATAATCTGAGTGACTGCTCACAGCTGTGCCTCCTGTTATCTATCTCTGAGAGAGGAGCGGTGGCGGCGGCACAAGCAAACGCGATCCTCCTCTATGCGGCGGCATGGGGGCCGGCACACACACAGACTCTCTCTCTCTCTCTCTCTCTGTCTTCCACTTTCTTGTCAAACCGTGGCCCTGGAGGAAGAGCTTGATGTGCTCACAGATGGGGTAAAATGCAGTGCAAAAGGGCAGAGGCAAAGAAGGAGGAGGAGGAGAGAGATTGTGGGATGGCAGAGAGAGGGGGGTGACAAAATGAGAATGGGATGGGTATTCACCGCAGCGTGAAGGAGACCAAAAAACAGAAAAAAGAAAAAGAAAGGTGGAAGCGCATTAAAGGATGAGACAAGCCGGGGAGGAATTGAGTTGCCTGTGAGCAAAACAGCCGAGGAAATGCGATCGAGGGATGGGGGGGGAGGGGCGAGGGGGGGGGGGGGGGGGGGGGGGGGGGGGGGGGGGGGGGCTGGGTGCTTAACGCCATCTCGACAACCATCTGTTAGTGTGCTCTGGTTGGCACGGGGAGCGCTGCCTACAACTGTGTCATGCCTGTTTGTCAGGGCAAGAGTTATTAGAGTGTTGCAGAGCACCAGCCCCGTCCTCTTCACCGTCTCGCTGACCCACATTGCGGCTCAGGGAAGGGCTTCCATTTCTGGGATGCACGAAGAGACGTAGTGTCCTCCCCGCTCTCGGCGCCATGGCGACCTTTATTTAAGCCAGAAATGTGTAAAAATGCATGAACCCAATAGCTTGTCACTGTGGCGTTAAGCCCCACCCCCACCCCGCCTCCCCCTCCTCTCACAGACTTACTCGGCATCAATATCCCCAACTCGAGCCACAGTCTCCGAGAGGCTGCTAACTCCCGTTAAGCCACATCTTTTCATCAAGCCGTGGATGAGGCCCGGGCCACATTTGGCGCCACAGTGAGTCTGATTGATTTGAACTCTGCCTGGATAAGGCTCTCTCATTCCTGCCCCCCACCAACTCCCCACCCCACCATCCCTAAGTCCATCCTCACTCCCTGTGGTCTGCTGCGTCCTGGGGGGTCGTCTCAACAATACAATGCAATTTCAAGAGATCGGTGGCATCAATCACAGGCAGAAGCGTGATTGAAAAAAAAGAAGATGAGGCAACGGTATCATCTGCAGTGATGACAGATTGTCATTTATACCAATGGTTGTCCTCTTTTGTTCGCCACAAAGGTCTATAGACCATGTGTGAATGGTTATTTGCTTCTGCCTGACCACTTTGACTTTCGAGGGCAGATGCCGGGGCATCGGCAAGCTGGCAACGAGCAGTCTGTGTCTATTCCATAATCAACAAATCAAACATCTTTTGAGATATCAGAAAATCCAACACACTTGACCTTTAAGATAGTAGAAATGGAATTGGTGGAATTCCTGGAATAGAGAAACTAAACATCTTTTTTGGGAAACAAACACTAATATGAATAGATGTGATCTTATGCCTTTTTGTCTGTCTCGCATCATCTTTGTCTATAAAATGATAATCTAATACATCATCTCATCTATGTGTGTTCACGTCAGTCTTACCATCCAGTAGAGCTTGACCAAGTATTTCCCGAAACTATTGTAGAGCGGCGTGTGACCTTTCGCCACCTTACAAAGTGAGTAAATGTGCTCCCACGGTTTCCAGGCGTCCTCTTCGGCTGCACCTTTGCACAAGGTCCAAACGATATAGATTTCACTGATGAGCCACCGCATGAGCTGCAGACGGCGGAGAGAAAAGGGGAGGAGAGTAATCACAGGTCTGATAACCCCAAGCCAATCATTAGATCGAATGGGCTGAGGCATCAATTATCTCATCTATCATTCACCAGATCAATAGGGCACTGTATCACCCCGGTCTAATTCATTTCCGTCACTCAAATGTCACTCAGCCCGACATGAGAGTTTACACTTTCCAAGGGCTGCCTCGACATATCGTTGACATCTTCATTAGAGAGGCAGGAAACTTCGGGACACTTACTTCGCTGCCAACCAGATGATCGTTGGGCGACATGAGGTCAACCGTTATTGAATCATGAATGACGACAACAGGAGTCTGAGAAGAGAGAACATCCATGAGTATGTAACATGGTACGAATAAACAAAAACATACATTCCCGTTTCACATCACCTGTTTAAAATGAACCGAGCCTGGGATTGGAATGAGTACGTCAGCTTTACAGGAAGCCTTCATTGGCACAGCTGATGGCTGTAGCGATTACCCATGTTCATCTCGTATGAAATTGATAAAATGCCTTTTCACATCCTGAATGAAAAGGCAGCCTGTGACCTGACGAGGACTCATTTAAAGAGCAGGAAGCTTCCAGTAATTGCTTAATACTGAGCAGAGAGGGGGGGGGTGGGGGGGTATGACGGAAAAGTGGAGGGATGCAATTAAAATTTCACTGGAGGTGACTAAGGCACAGATTTCTAACTGCACTCCACACTTGAGATGGGGGAATGTAATTCTATTGTATATGCAAATCAGCCAGATCTTTTATGTATTTATTCTGTCAATTCTCTGATGAGAAGATTAGTCCCTGAATCAATACAGGTCCATGGAGTCTATTAATCCTTTTAGTCGCCAGAATGATAAAAGATAAATGACCATAAAAATGAGGAGGAAGCAAACAATGTGAAAACATGACCTATGATGCGTTCAAAGACCATAAAATAATCTCCTTTTCAAACGAATTAATTTACTATAGAATAAACGACTGTTCAGTAGACCGTGCTTCAGGCAGTGCACCAGCTGTTCTAATTTATTTTTCGATTACATAAAACACAATTACATGTCGATGTAATACAATAAAGTGAGGAACGCACGCAGAGAATATATTATATATTGTGTTTTGTTCTGTTGGAGATATTCACATTTAATTTTTGCTCTGGTGATGACATTGTGAATTTTGAGATTAGCCAAGTTTTTTTGTTTTGTTTTTAAACAACGTCATCAAGATCACATTAGTTCTAGATCAGCTCATTGTTTTTCTATTAATGCAGATGTTTCCATTGAGAAATGAGACGACTTAAAAAGCATTGAAGCCTGTTTGCAATGCATCAACAGTGGCCGCTCAAATTCTTACATGTGGACACACGCAGGGAGGACACGCGACCCCCCTGGCTAAAAAGTATAGTAAATCTACTTCCTGTCAGCTGCCATCATATCATTGTAGTAATAATGTGTTTGGCTGCAGGAGATACAGTACATTGTACTGGGGCATGTTTATTGTTTACAGCTTTGACATGAGTCTGAGCTGCTGGACACTGTAACACTGTCAACTCACCGCCCCAACACTGCCAATCTGGACACGCAGATATTTGGCATAAACAGTTCGATTAGAAGCTATAAAAAAGTTCTATAGACGCATGAAGGTTACCTTGTCCAAAATAAACTCTGTGGGCCGTTTCCAGGAGTGCACTTTCAAAGACGGAGGCAGGGGAATCTTTCCCTCGGGATCTTCGCAAAATGGCTGCAGAGACAAAAGAAAAAATGAGGACGGCGAAAAATGATCATTTTCCAAATATTCTAGTTTTTCTGTTGAGGCATCTTTGAATGAGATGTCACTGCTGAATTCAAAGTAATTGGATTTACAGCACTGGGAGCAGTCTTAGCGCTCTTCCCCTCGTCAGGTGCTCTGTTGGAGTCCCACTTCTCCTTGTTGAGATCTGCATCGTTCCACTCGGGCCAGATACGGAACACCACTCTCCCCAAACCGCCCAGGCTGTCTGTGGACGCTTCAGCAAAGGACCCGGCGCTGGAATGATACAACACAGACACACAAGTTCACCTTTCACATCTTTGTTTCTGTCCAAATTTAGCAATGTAATCAGTACGATGCAGAATGGAGTTATGCAGCAAATCCCTTGGCAAATCATTCGAATAGTAGTTCATGTAGCCAGTTTAAAAACAATAGCAATATTACTATAACTACCACTGCTACTAGTACTACTACTACTACTACTACTAATAATAATAATAATAATAATAATAATAATAATAATAATAATAACTTCTACCTGAGTCTGTTAGTGGCAGATCTATGGGATGCTATTTTAAGTATTAGCTCAAGTTGCTAGCATAACAACAACTACAACTTTCCCTCGGTGCTATTAGCTTATTTTGCTGGGCTAATGCTAACCCCAGGTGGTCCTGATTAACCCTGCTTGCTAACGTTAGCATTAGCTTTTAAACTCACGCTGACATTGATGACTTGCTGGACGTGGACTCCCTCTTTTTCAGCTGGGACTTGGACATGGCTCTTGGGAGGACAGAGGACCTCGGGAGTACAAGGGTCCGAGTCAACCAACTATAAAACTAAGACTCCGGTCAGAGAACCCGTTTCAGACGAACGTGGCCACAAGATGAAGGATGTAAATATCAGATATGTCTTGGGTATCTTCTCGCGTGATCCGTGAACATCCCACGAGGTCGAAGATCTATGTCGTCATTGCAGGTATCGTAACCTTTGATGTGAGGCGTTCACAGGAACACTTCCTTTGAACTCTTGTCTTTGCTTCCACGTCCACGTCCCAAACATGCAATGGGGCCGCCCCACGGTACCTGTTGTGATGAACGTGGTGGCCGTGTGCGCGAACGAGTCCAGGAGCCTGAGTTTGTTTGGAGCAACCGACGCCGCTGGAGGAAGTTTACAGACGTCGCCTAGCAACGGGACTTCAACAGCCAATGGGAGCCATTTGCGGCTGTGCCAGCATCTGTTGCTATAAGGAGGCAGGGGAAGATTCCACTCCGGGTTTTGTATGTATTCACAGAAGGTTGTTTTATTTTTATTCTAATCATTTTTCATTTTATGTAATCAATACATAATCACCCATTAACAAAACACATTGATTAATTATATATAGAAGTAATATCAAAGGCCTATAAAGACTCATTTAAATTCACTCAATTGTGTACATTTATTTGGATTTGCTTAAAAATACACTTCATATATTTTTTTAAAGGCTGACAGTGTCTGCAAAGAAATGATTCCCAGATCTCCATTGTAGGAGACAAAAGACATCACCATGGAGGAAAAACATGGCAACAGGAAAAGGACCGAGCAGTCAGGGAGCCTTGACCAGGATGCAGCAAGTCTCCATATTAGGAAACATCTGGAGAATTTTGGCATAGGCTGGAGAACATCCAATTGAGAGGCTGGGGAAAAACAGGACACACGCGTACACACACATACGCTGGTTTCGGTATGAGAGGGCCATGCACACTCTGTAACAGGGAGACACCTCTGACTACGTTGTCAGCAGGGCTGCTGTGAATAAAGGAGACTGCCCACCTGACACCTGTGTCTCCATCGTCTTGATTCCTGGCTTGACTCATCTCTTTGCGCCACAACATAATTGGTGACCCCCGGCGTGATCCGCATCTAGAATTGAATGAATACGTCCTTAGGTCGTGTTCCACCTCTCTGCAAGAATTCCACGGAAAATAGAATTGGTCATTTTCATGGAGTCGTTCGGTCGACAGACTGACAAAACGCAAAGGGAATAACGAGAACGTCTTAAAATAGACTGAAGTTCAACGCGGCACCACTGGAATATCCTGCATCGGCATGTGCCTCCTGAACGACCTCTGTCTCCATCTTAATCTAATCATCACGAAACGGTAATCTACTAAATGTGATCCATGTATTTAGCTGCATTGTGTTGCCTCCTGTCTGAAGCCATGTGATGAACATGAGGCTCATAGAAATGCACGAGTGAGGCACCACTTGCAGAGAAACACAGAAATACACTCCGAGATAATAAAAAAACGGGAGGGAGGGTTTGCATCAATATGCTATCGAGGTTTAAACTCTCTTTGAGATGCCTGTGTGGTGAATCGCTTTAGTGACGTGATGTGGATTCCAGTGTGGACCCTGATAAGAGTTGTGGTGTGAGGCTCACACAACACACACACACACAGGGCACAGCTGGCATGCCTCCTGTACATGGTTTCTGCTCAGCTAACAATTAGGTGTGTGGAAGAGCTGCAGTGTTGAGAGCATAACGTCTGATGACTATCACACTCTGTTGCTTGAGTGGAGTCACATGATCCTCCCTGTTTCTCTCCCTCTCTCTCTCTCTCACACACACACACACACACACACACAGTAGGAGTTGTTATTTTCACACTTGAGCTTTATCTATTGTTCTTTGCTCCGAGTGTCACCCAGGAACATTTAAAAGCACAGATAGAAGATTTTAGCAACTTTACCAATGGTTACTTGTTATTACTATACATACAAGACCGGGTAGAATCGAGATCTCCGAGGTTGTGGAAGTGAAACGAGAGTTGATGTGATTTTTAGTTGTTATACGGACATCACATCGAAGCTATATTCTCATTGCAGTGGTTTCCTCAGCAGTAGAAATGAAGCTCTGGAGCAAATGTCAATCAGCGATAGTCACGTGTTTAATCCTGCATTTTAGGCCTTACACTGCAGCGCTGTTATCGCCAGGTGACCTTGGGAAAGATGCCAACAGATGAAGTACTACAGGAAAAGTACTGTACTTTGTATTAAAGCGCTCTATCAATGTGTGAATGTAACTATTATTTCAAACGATTTACCAACTTAGCTGTTATTGTGGGAATTCCGCTGTAAACAAACAATACCAGCTTTACACTCATTTTAAATCCACATCCCAGTGAACCTGGGAGCAAAAATCTGCACTTGTACACAATGCTAATTACAAATATGTTCATATTAGAATAATCCCAGCTCAACTGACTTGAACCACGTGCCAAGACAAACCAACATAATCAAGTTTGTATAATCTGAAACAGACAAACAAAATGTTTATATAGCAACTGAGCTGTACTTTAAATACACCACGCTCCAATATTTTGTTGTGATATAAACACATTTGATAAATACATTTCATCAAAAATGCATAAATACTACTACAACAGCAACAAGACAAATCTGTTAAAATGTTTATTCTGCTTAGTTAATTCTATTTTAAGTATTTTCACATGTAAACTTTGTCATCTCCATGTTAAAAAAAACCTTCATATGTCATATGAGCACTTTTTAATAGATTATTATCCATATGTACAGGAACAAGTCAGGTGTTTGATTCTAGTATCTTCATCTCACCGTTTGTATAATGCATGACCCAGCACATTGCAATAACAGGGTGCAAATCAAATGTACATTGTTGTTATGGTGGCAGACAATTAATTAAACTTGTTCAAATACTGCGACTGTCTGTCAGTGTCCTGTGAAGAATGAAAAACATGACCGACCCTGATATTAAAATGAGGCGAGCAAACTTGTCCTATGGCACATCGTTTAACAATTCATGTCAACGGCGATGAATGCTACACTCAGCTGTGATTCCTTCCATTCACATGAATGCGATGGAAAAATGAACGATTAAAGGTCCAGTGTGAAGGATTTAACTGAGATTATTGACATTCCTCTCTCTAATGGCACAAATGGAAGATAAAATAATGATGTCACTGTTTTTTTTTAATAAGTGCACAATCACCCAAATGTAAGAATTGTAATCCCGGCATGATGGCCGCCATGTTGCACCACCATGATAGACGGGCTTCCACGGGTTCTTCTACATGCATGAATGCAACACTACATATGACACTCACCATATCACCAAATCCTACACACTGTGCCTTTAAAGGCCAATATTGGAGACTGAGGAGGGGAAAAAAAGAACAAGGACACAACAGGTCATGTTTGTATTCCCCGGTGTTGTAGTTGTCATCCCAGCACAGGTGTTGTACAATCCTTCAAGAGGAGGGGGAAGTGTGTGTGTGTGTGTGTATGTGTGTGTGTGTGTGTGGGGGGGGGGGGGGGGGGGGGGGGGGGTTTAATACTCGTCAGGCAAATATGTGAAGAGGTAACTACAACAACTGTGTGTGTGTCTTAATTCAGGGACTACATCCGACCAGCATGTCCCATTTTGAAGGCTCCTTCAAATGTGCCCTTGCATCCCCGGAATACAAAGGTGAATCCCTCCTCGCTGCTATGACCATACCACAAGACATCCAGGACTTGGGTATCATGCTTTAACTCTGCAGAGCAACTGACGGTGCGAATGTGAGAGGAAAACAGGAGGCTTGTCCATCCTTTGTTGCATGGCAACAGCAGCAAGGGTGGGGTGGGGGGGGGGGGCCGTGACACAACTGCTCGTGGTGTCAATCCTCCGCAGACGGGGCCGTCCCGTTTCAGGCGGGCCTTTGGGATCTTCGCGGTTCTCCGAAGGACGCAGCGCCTGAATTCAGACACAGTTCGTTACAATGCGGGTGAAGGGTGGGTGAGAACTTGGCAAATGAGACAGTGAGACATTTGGACGCCCTGGTCAAACGGGCGGCAAGTTTCCAGAGGTCCGACGACCCGAAAATTCCTACGAGGGGCTGCAGTCGAGGGCCGAGAGCCACGGGAGGGAGGAGGGGGAGGGAGGGGGCGGGGGGTTGTTGATGACGTGAGACGACCGAGTGTTAGCAACAGCCCGACTTGCTCTCAGCAGCCACAGTCTCCTGGTCCAGTTTGATCCGGTCCCCGTTGCTCTCCTCGTACGGCAAGCCTTTGTCGTTCGCCAGGATGTTTTCTACAAGGAAGCGCGCTGCCTCGTCCACGTTGATGTTGTCCTGTGAAAAGGTCAGAACCATGTGTCAGAGAGGTGATAAAATTCTTAGTGACAGTGCAGACATTAGTGCACGCCTCCCCCCCCCCCCCCCCCCCCCCCCCCCCCCCCCCCCCCCCCCCCCCCCCCCCCCCCCCCCCCACACACACACTCATCCCCTCTCCCCCTTACCTCCGTTTGCCCGTCATCACAGCAAAGTGCAGTGTGTTTAAGAGGAGGCATCGCAGGCTTTTATAGACACTGCAGTGTCCCTGTGTCTGAATCACCGATAAACCAGTTTATATGAGGCAGCTTGTTAAAGCAACAGCTGGGAGATTCAATTCAATTCATTCAGCGCGTGTAAGACACAGTGATGCTGCACCACATGGGGCCACACTCTGAGGTTCTCTGCACCACGCACGACCCTTGTTTTGAAGGATGGCCGATGTAAAGTTTCCCAAAGAACCCCGAATCATTTGGATGTTGTTGTTTTTTTTTCATTCGACCATATATCTATGAATTGATTATAGATTTTCTATTGTTTTGTTTTCTCCGTTTTCTTTTCTGCAGAGCTGTGAGTGATGCCACAAGGGAATGCGTGCATCTCATCTGCATAGAGAGTAAACGACTCAACTTGTATAAAAAGTGCATGGTTGTACAGTTGCCAGAGTGACTGCTGAAAATGATACCGGTGTGCTGCTAGCTAACTGTAACTCTAACGCGCTCGTCGATTGCTGCCTCTGAGATGTAATAGATTGACACGTATCCGTGTGGGTTGGGTGATAGATCAGATCCGGCTTGTTGCATGATAATGCCCGGTATGAATACAGTTTCCAGGGAGCCAATGGGAGGCCGGCAGAGTCGAGGTCAAGGCATAAAAAAAACACACATACACACACACACACACAAAAAACAGCATTAGCTTTTGTCCTTCACACTGCTGCCAAAGCTGCTGCCTTCCCTTGTGTTGAAAGGTCATGAATGTTGTTTTCCCCTGAGGTCCACTACAACAAGGACCTGGACTTCTTGCTCAGGGGCCAACAGATGATAGACGAATGCTAAGAAAAGAAATACATGTAAACCTTCATTACAGACAGCAAATAATCCACCAATGAAAAAATGAAGTCACCCTCTCATTCAATTAATTTTGAGAGATTTTAAGAGAGCCACAGTGGTGGTGTCTATGAGGGACGTGCAACACTAGTTTTGTTCACTCTCTCTCTTTCTCCTCTTTTCCCACCCAGATTTTAACCCCGTCGCGCTGGGTATTGAACCGGTGACTCTCTGGTCACAAGCTCTGCTTCTCTAATCTTCAGGCTGCTGCTGCTGAAAATCTTGATTAACTGGTGTGGCATGGGAATAACAACCCCATGATTATCATGAGTGCTGTCTGTGTCATGTTTCAGATGCAACCATTTAGGCAAAAATCTGAATTCCGAGCACTAACCCTACCCAGACACCACATCATCGTCGCCCCTTGATTGTGCATGCATGTTTTTTTGTGTACTGTCCCTTTAAAAATGGAGTAACACAATTACAATCACATTTTTGAACAGACTAACGCCTCAGAAAACAACTACAATACTTGTTGCTGCATTCACGGAAAAGGAATTGAAGAGAGACTTTGTATGCACGCACATGCATGCACACACACACACACACACACACACACACACACACACACACATTTCACATGACCCAGCACGTGACACAGCTGCAGAGCCTCAGGACCGTTAAGCTGAATGAGCTAACAAAGTTAACTCCGACTGGCAAAACATCAGACATTCGTCAACTTAAACCCATAAACGACCATCATGTTTTTCAACATGTGTGTTTCCAAACATCTGTAAACAATCCCTGATGGAACAAAAGAGGCGGAGCTACAACCAGAGGACACCACAACAAAGAAGCTCTGGGAAACACAAGAGAAAACTATTCATGGAGTCTCACAGACAGATAGAAAATATCTGAACATCTGATTTGCTTTGTTTCAAACACAAGGTACACAAGGTACAACCGCAACATGTAGGTCGTTAATTTGTCAGTGCGAGAATCACTTGATGCACATGATACTTTTATTCATGTCGTCCCATCGTTTCCTGCTGATGAGTCTGACAGGATCATGACGGGGTCACGAAAGGTTAGTTTTATCAGTCAAAGAAAGTGAAGGTTGTAAAACGTCACATCACATCACATCATCTCCACTCCGACACATCTTGAGACCTTTTCATACATGAAGTGCAGAAAATAAAGACACAGTGTCGGATTTAGTGGCATCTGGTGGTGAAGTAGCATGCTGCAGCTAAATAGCACCTCACCGCACCAAGTCTCCAGCTCCCAATAAAACGTAAAAAAGGTGTTTTGTTTGTTTACTGGAAAAAACATCATGGCAGCCTCCATAGTGGAGACCCTCATATCTTCAAGGTCAGCACCTCAGTATCATTATTTTAGATAGAAAAAATTTCAAATACATCTGCAGATAACTTCAGCTAACTCTTACACACTGGACCTTTTGGCTAATAAACAGAACTCAATGTACAAACCTAAACGAGACCACCATAAAATGAAGCAGCAGCCAAACTGTCCTCACTTCACCATCACCGCACACAAACACAGGAGCCCAGTGTAAACACACAAACACACTGTGACACCAAACTTGTGACCCCATGACCAAGGTTGAGGAGAAACACTGCGTCACATTATCTTTTCCAAGCACCCCCCCCCCCCCCGAAACACTGCGTCACATTATCTTTTCCAAGCCCCCCCCCCCCCCCCACACACACACACACATCAATCAATGTCATGTGACACAGTATCACACCAGCTGTCCTAAAGATCTCTCACTCGCTCACTCACTGGTCGGGAAGATAAACATGTGCTGGTGATGTTATGCATGAACGACAAACACAGCAGGACGATAAGGAAAAGGAAAAACAGGCGGCACACTCCCGTCACTTTGTTCAGTTGTTTTAAAGATCGAAGAAAACAAAAAGTAAATAAAAATCCAATATTAAAATTACAGGCGTTTTACAACCATTACTACGTGATGCTGTTTCACGATCATCCCACTTTCATTACGGCATCAGGAGAGGCCGCAGGTTAATCTCTGATGATTTCCTGTTCGCCACGAGACACAAAGAAGCTATTCAGTAAAATGGCAAAGTGATGTTTTTGTGGATCTTCTGAATCACTTATGTAACCAAGGATAATCAGATACTAAAAAGCTTTTCATTTCTAAATATTTAGAACTACTCTATTCGGAAATGTTTAATTTTTCCCAACTAGTAATTCGCTAATTCAATTTTCTCTTGTAATAGCCAAGGACTTTATACTCCAGTTCTATTATATTCTATATTATCTTACTGTATCTAACTTGTTCTATTCTACACTAACCATATACGAGCCTATCCAATTGTATTCTTTTCTACTGTATCCTGTTCTATTCAGTCCTGTCCTCTTCCTTTCCATTCTATTCCATCCTTTTCTGTTCTTCTCTGTCATTGTCCTCCTATCCTGTCTCACAGTGATAGTAATGTGTGCACAATTGCCATAGAGTGTATATGAATCCAAAAAGAGGCGGAGCTCAGGCGGAGCTGGGAGGGGCTGAATGAGAGTCTACAGGCAAACCACACCCACAGCTAACGACGAGGCCCTGTTAGCTAAGGCTTAGGAGCTAAGCGGCTCCAGGTGGTGCCGAGCTGACAATGACATCACCTGTCAATCAAGTGATAATTATGCGTCATTTTAAAACTCTGGATCACAAAAACAAGCAAATTAAAAAATATTCACCCCGTGCGCATTCACCTCTAAAGTTGACCATTTTTAACATGGGAGTCTACGGGGATTGACTCGTTTTAGGAGCCAGCCTCCAGTGGCCACCCTGTGAACTACAAGTATTTCCACTTCCATTTTCCCACTTGACAATTACGCACGTCTGTCTCATAGATACATGTATTCGTTAGTTGCTATTTCCCTGATCTCTCACCTTAGCGGAGGTCTCAAACCAGCCCAGGAACCCCGTCTCTTTGCAGAAATTGTCCATTAGCGCCGTGTTGTTGGAGCTGTCCTTCTTCTGGTCACACTTATTGGCGAGCAGCACCGAGGGGATGGGGTTGCCGTTGGCCAGCTTCACCTTGCTGTCCAGGTCGTGCTTCCACTTGGACACGGCCTCAAACGTGGAGCCTCGCGTCACGTCGAACACCACGAACGCCCCCACCGCCTCTTTGTAGTAGACCCGGGTCATGTTCCCGAATCGTTCCTGACCTGAGGGATGCGACAGGAAGTCAGTGGAGGTTATCTGCTTACATAAAAGGGTTTTTAATAACTTATTAAAATGGTTTACATTTTCCAAATCACCAAAGTAGTCCTTTAAATAACTCACATTTAGCCCTAAGCTCGGCTGCAGTCAATTAAATTTGGATAATCGACTTTTCATTCCATCCATATGTGGCCAAAAAATGATGAGAGCAGGGATGTTTCCTATTCAACCTTCTTTGCTTCATTTGCCAAAGGCCTACTCCGCACAAAATAATCCGCCATCATAATAAGCCCATTCTCTGTGGCCGCTCCCTTAGAAAATCTGAGGGGAATCACCCGCCAGAGATTGGATGTCACTATCAATCATAAATCATCTCGTCTGAAACACAGCGGCACCATATTTAGGTTTTTGTTTTACGCCGTTTGCAAATCTGATTATTGTCACATGGCGCTCCTCAAAAGCAGCGAGAGATTCCAATCCGGGGCTTCCTCTCTATATCACCACAACCAATACCAGATTTACACAGATGTGTTGATAATTTCCTTATCGCATTGAAAATCTAAGTCACAATGAGATAAAGCGGTTCCAGGAACAGCTCAGGTCTGACACGCCCTTCAGCCTGATCACATCATGCCCATCTTTGCTGTGCACTGAGACAGAGCACAGTGGCTCAGGCAAGGGGGGTGGGGGGTGGGGGGAGTGCATCTCTGATCGATAGAGCAAGTAAATAACCTGGTCGTTAGGATTCAAGGTATAGTATGCAGGATTTTCATGGAAAGTAATCCCTCTAAAATATCTTTAATGGGCCACTAAAATTGTAAAATATTTTTAGAAGTTACAAAAATGGCAAAGGATGATACACGCTGCACCTTTAACACCTTTTGAGTTTTAATGATAATTGTGGGATATCACAGTTTTTCCTAAGTGCTGTACACGGAAGTGTGAGGTGAGGGGCCAGAGCTATTACAAATTATAAGAGGGCCATAATGACCTCAAGGACACTAGGATTATTTAGATGCCTCAAATACAGCCAAACAAGGTCCCTCCTTTTTTTGTTTTTGTTTTTTATACTCAAAAGCGTGTCCTGTGATGCCGACTATGTGACTTCATGCCTCGATAGTGAAGTGAGCAAACGCTGCCTGAGGCAGGAGAGGAAGTGAGAGCAGGGATGAAAAGGCGGTGTAGCTGGGACGATAATCTGTGACTCAGACAGTCTTCTGTTGCAAATGTGAAATGAAAACAGACAGTAGTGGAGAATGTTCCAAAATAAATGTTCCAAAATCCGCCCCCCCCCCCCCCCAAAAAAAAAATCGGTCTCAAGCCAGAAGCTCAGACATCGGTTAAAACCACAGAGTGTAGACAGTAAAGCACTCAAATGTTATTTACATGAAATACATGAATGAGTAACATGAACTGTGTTTGGATGACACGGGTGGTTTCCCCTCATGTAGCCTCGCACACATGCAGGCAGTGTTGCGCAAACATCCACATGTGGTTCCCATTTTTAACCATGTGCTTTAAAAGGTTCATTGAATTACTGAAGTATGTTCATGTGACTTTAGTTTTGTGACGTAAAAACAGATTTACTGTAGCTGAGCCAGCAATTTTACGTTTACTGGTAAGAGAACAAAGTGTTTGCATTCAGCGGTACACTGTGTAGGGTTTCGAGACGGATCTGTACAGGTGCGGGGCAACTGAATATACCCAAAGTATATAGGGGAACCGATGTTAGCTTTAAAGGTGCAGTGTGTAAGATTTAGTGACATCTAGTGCCATCTAGTTGCCATGTTGTATCCATCACCTCACCATCACCCTTCCAAGCGTGCAGGAGAACCTATGTAGCCTTCAGTTGTCGTTAATGTTTAGAATGTCCACTCTGAACTACTGTAAAAAAAAAAAAATGGCAGCCTCGTAGAGAGGACCCCCTGCACTGCACCTTTAAAAGATTATTTACACTAAAAAGATGCGTCTTTCTGGGATACTGTAAAAACATGGTATTGCAACATGGCACCTTCCATAATAGAGGACCTGCTTCTAATGTGACTCTAAAGGGCTCATTCTGGAATTGTACACACACAACAATGTCATACAGTTGTTCTCCCATACAAATATTTACAAAATGTCACCTGAATCCACCACACGAGACCTTTAAAGCACCTGCTGGCGGTTTCATTTACTTGCAGTTCAAGTCTCGATCAGATTTACAGGTTCAGTAGGCTTCGACAGATTTAGCGCAAAATGTTGCTGCACTGCTCCAATTTGAAGCGGTACAAAGGGCAGGTGTAATTGTGTGGCTGTTACACAGTTAACACACTCCACCAGAGAAGACTTACAAAACACAGAGTGAACCAGGAACGGCTTTGAGGAACTGCATACTTTCACTTTGCCGTAGGTACTTACCCCGCCACGCAGGAGTGGCGTGGTGCAGCGCGGGGCCTGAGCAGGCGAAGCGAGCGGCGAATCCACTGTGGGGCCCACAGGCCTGACGGTAATTGCTCATAATTGAGAGTCTAATTTTAGCCGATGTAACCCCAGGTAAATTCACCGGAGACACACCACAGTGGGATAAAGGGCCGATAGACTGAAATAAGGCTCTTTCATTTGCAGCCCGAGTGGTGCTCGTACGTCAAGCAGAGTGGAGGGAAAGGCAAAAATTAAATAACTGTTTTTTTCTTCTTCTCTAAAACAAGTTTTGCCTGCGTCAGAGGTGGAGACTTCTATATTTACATTGACAAAAGCGTCACCACCAGAGGATCCTCCGAGTTGAGTGCTTGACACCCGTTGACAGCATCTTCTACACGCTCCATCATCTCGTTTTGGATTCGTAAGCAAGGTCATTAATACTGAGGGCAAGTGGCATTGTTTTTTCGTGGGTCCTATGAGTGAGGAGGCCATGACAGCCCGTCATTGTCTACATTCAATATACTGATTTCCTGACACCTCCGCTCCTTATTGTCGGGTCGATATGTGAGCAAGAGCCGGGGGCCGGGGGGGCTGGAACCTCATCCCTCCTGGGAGAGAGCAGGCCGAATGCAAAAGACCGGTTTGGAGTGAGTATCAATGGCTGAGGTGATTGCAAGCAGCACATGTACGCGTACGGCCTCCGCATACACACCTGAGTGATGTTGGGGGTAATGAGTTATTTGGGGGGTATTGATGATGTGCTGTGGTTTCACACAGAGGTCACTAAGATCGGGTGACGGCAAATCCAATGGTGCTTGACCTTTAACGTGGTGTAAGTCCTGATAATCAGTCTGCCGACTGTACTGAGGCCAGTTCTGCTTCAGAACACAGAGCAAATAGCGGTACTTGTGATGTGATGACTGTTGAATGAGGGCTCATACAGGTTAATGGAACATCAGCGGGTATGGCGCTACTGTCATAGCAATCTCACTCCAATACTCCTGAATATGAACTTGGTATTGGATTTCAGTCACGCCCCCTTTTCAAGGTGTTGGCCTGACACATTTTATAAATCAAGTTGAAATGTGCAATGACATTTTCTTGACTGAAATCTGTGGGGGCGCCAGAGAGGCCGCTTGCCACACCCCTAGACAACTTGCACCTTCTAGGGGGTTCTGAAGCTTGTGCAACATTTGGAAGCCTTTGAAGCCTTCAAATGTCTTGCTTCCTGTTTTCATGAAGAATTGTGTGTTGCCATGGCAACAGCGTTCAAAAGTACTCAGCGGGACTAATCTGAGCTGAGGTTTTAGGAACATGCCGGTAGGGAATCAACACACTTGGCTCACAGATGTCCTCAGAACTCTTACCTGGACGCGATAGTAATTTTTAAAGCAAATATTAAGACTTAATAATACAAAGGATCCTCATTATTTTCTGTTATAGTCCAGCAGCTCTAGCGGAGATGTTTTCAATGGTCAGTCTATTGGGAAACAGCCAAGGTCAAACTGGAGGTCGAGGAACAAAATTGTAACTCCTGCTGCTCAGAGATAACAATAACACTAATCGATTTAACAGTGTATTTCATTTCTTCTTTGCGTTCCTCTCAAGACGATTTCCATTTTCACGCCGTTTACCACAGGCGTCTCTTTCTGAATACAGGGGAGAAAATTATCCTGAAAGCATGTGTCAAGAAAATGTGTGTCATACACTGCTAACCCAATCAGCGCAAAACCCAGGAATGGAATGAGCCATATGAACAATGGTGTATTTACCCAGTGAATACCACAGAGGAGCATGAGACTGCGGGAGGGAACAAAGAAGTTGTGCTGAACAGGGAGGCAACAGCCTGCGAACTAAAGGGATCGCACTCGGAATCTGTCCAGAAGGAGAGACAGTGAACTACTGTGGAATTTCAAAGGCTTTGAAATAAGGGCATTCCGGTTGAGTCCGCGGCGCTGATGAATGCCGGTGCATGACCTCGAGTACAATTAGGCTTCGGGGAAACATGTCAAACACCTTCAGCCGTGGACCCGGCCAGATGAAACAGGAATGGTTTCGCTACGGCCGCCATATCATCTCTGTTTGTTGTGTGGGAGCAAGAGAAAGAAAGCAAAGTCTCATCATTATCCATAGCCCTAGCAACCCCAGTTTCCTCTACGTTCGTACAGATTGCTATCCAGTGGGTGGGTTACCATAGAAACTGTCCAAGCCAGACGAGGCGGCAGTAGCAGCGGCAGCAGCAGCAGCGGCAGCAGCAGCAGCAGCAGCAGCAGCAGCAGCCTCCCGTCTGTTGTCGGGAGGCAACCGGCTGTAAAAGTTTGCCGCTCTCGCCGCCCTTCCCCAGCTAACATTGGAATAACAAAGAGACAACACAGGGTTCAGTCATTATCAAGGTGGTGTACAGGAAGGAGGAGGCGCGCGCGCGGGGGGGCGGGGGGGGGGCGCACATGACCGGCACGTTTTCTCCGGGCAGCATGTGAGAAGTGAGTTACAGCTTATGATGGCCTTTAGCAGCGAACAGAGTCTGAATTGAGAGAAAATCCTCATCCTCTAAGTGGTCTTAGCCCCGTTCCCCTCCTCACTTTCTGCCGGGGGGCTGAGCAACCTAAAGCCTTGGCACAAGGTCGGAGGAATTAAGCTCAGAATGATCATATTTGTGGAACATTAAGATGAATTATTCCACAGAACCCATTTCTACTGTAGCACTGACCAGGGTCCTCCAAGTGGTGTGTTGATGGCGACATCCATATTCTTTAAAGGGTTCCTCCATGTTTTCCCCATCCTTTAAAAGGGATTGGATGGGTGTTCCATGTCGTACGAAGGATCACTCTCTAGTGAGGAACACCAACGTTCCCGAGGGCCGAGAGTTCGATTCCCGCCTTCAGCTCTGTGGTCTCTTTTTTTGCTTTTTTTGACACTGAATCCCACATCGTCCCACGTACTCCTAGATACAAAATGGTGCAAATAGAAGTATTGGAGTGACTTGTTGAAAGTGAACTGTTCTGTAAAGTGCTTCAAGGGTCGTCAAGACCTGACAAAGCTCTTTCTCCATATAAATACACAACATTTTCCATTTAAGCCAACTGAACCGAGTGAACTCGTGTGAGAGCACAACAGGAATATGTCAAAAAGTGATCTGCCAACACTTGTATCGCAGGATGAAAACGGGGAACCGCACAAGCTGCCAGCAAAGGTGTCAAATTAGGAGAGAACACAGGTGTTGGAATTCTCAAACAAGAAGGCAGGCCTCATTTAAAAGTTCCGTAAACGTTCCTGTTGCTGTGAACTTATTCGACTCGGAAATTCCTGCTCTATTCTTGGTGAAGGTTGGAAATGTTCCTGTGTTCACATGACTCGGGGAATCCACTGTTCATACTGGTACTAGACAAGGTGGACATGTATCTTCAAGGCAGCGATGAAAGGCTTGTTTCCAAGAAAGGCACCTCTCCCATACTATATATACGCACACACATACATATGTATATATATATATATATATATACACATATATATATACACATAATCACAGATTGCATGTGTTTCCAGATAGGCCACTTGTGCAAGGATGACTGCTCAGGTGACTGACTCTCTTCTTATAATTACTTGACTTTATCGTCTCGCACATTGTGTTTCCTGCTGTCTGCAGACCCTGTTCTCTGCTGCTAAAATGGCAGTGACATTTATTCATCACTAAGCGTGAAACGCTAAATTGCTTGAGAATTTCAAGTTGAAGCAGAACAAACAATCAATGGATGAGTGATGAGAGAAAATAGGCTGAATTGTCCATTTTTTGTCGATTTGTATGCAATGTAAATTTCTATGATACCGAAATTATATTAGAAGCCAATCCAATATTAAGATTAACAACTGAAAAACTAATCATTTATTCCCATTACTTGTCGCTTTAATCACCTTGAGGTCCTTCAGATTAACTCTGTCTGGAAAACAGCAGCATTTTAGGGGGGAAAAAAAGGACTTTTCTATCAAGGTTACGGCTGTGATGGTGCTGAGTGCAAAACATCCCATAATGTCCAACCTCCTGCCTCTTCAGGAATATTGGGTCCTATAAGGTGCTGCTGTTTTTAACTCTGATGTCATGGTGGTAATCATCCTGTCGGCCGGCGGAGACACATCCAGAGGAGAGTAGCAATTCTGGGTGAAAAGTGGGTGGGAGATCCATCAGCACCACACAGGCTTCAATGCTGCCTCCATCTCGTACAGTCGTCTGATTACTATCATTCCTCCCAGCCTGTAATCATTATTAAAGGTTGGTTAAAAAAGAAAAAAAAAAAAGAAAAAAAAAAGACAATGTGACTCCGAAGTTGCTCTGCCAAGTTGCCGGGAAGATAATTCCATTTCCTTTTCCCGCACGATTAAATGGCTTAATGGCTGCTGTTAATGACTTGGCAGATATACCTCCAGCTCTCACTCTTTCACACCCACACGTTTCATTACTTACTTTATCCCTGCCAGTGTCCTCGGGCAAGGCTTCGGTGTAGGTGTGAAACATTAGGCTCGGAATTTCGCGTCGTCTAACCTCGAACTTTCCTCGTGGTCAGAGCGGCAGCGTGTAAAACAAAGCGCGGCGATTCGTGCGAGCGCCTTCCCTTGTCTCTATGAATGATATCAGTCCCTGTTCTATTTACCCTTGCGAGTCGTCAGCGCGAGGCCTGTCGGGCTGTGACAGACAGGCGGCCCCCTCCGCCGCCACTCCCTCACAGATGCCCCTACCCGCCGAGCGACAACGGCAGCAGGTGGGGTGATGGAGGGGGTCACTGCCAATCATTCTGTGACAGACAAGTGAATTGTTTTGGCAACATCCCACCTCACCCATCCCCCACAGCCCCCCCCCCCCCATGTTCAAACTGTCCGCCCCCCTTCCTATGACTGCTGTAAGCGAAGGAATAAATAAAGAAGAAACCAGCAGTCTTCTAACCATCTGTCCTGATCTGTCTCAGCATATGAGCTGGGTTCGATGGGACCAATAAGAATAGAACCTGTGTCGGGGCAGGGCCACTCATTTCTGCTTTCAACAGAATGAAAGGACAGGTTGGAGTATTTCATTGCAACCCTTATACAATTCCTTTACATTTAGACGTTTGACATTCATTCATTTAAATATGTTGGCTGCGTCCAATTTTCCACATCTATAGATCCTGGTCTTTCAGTCGCTCTTCATAAATAGAGTATCTAACAAAATAAAGCTGATTTTGGAATCTTTTCATATTTGCTGGAAATTCTGAAATGTAGTTTTCTGTTTTTTTTTATCCGATTCATCAAAAAACAAATAAACGGAAGAATCAATTATCAAAATAATCCTCAGTTGCAGCTCTAATCCCAATATCATAAACCCTCAACCACCACAAGAATCATCTTCTCAGAGAATCATTAACTCGCCATATACAGTCCCACTGCACACACAAGGACTGTTAACCTGAGCTCAAACCCATGACTGACATGGGAGTTAAGATTTTTACTGTATGTCCAAAGTTTTCACCTGCACACACACACACAGACACACACACACACACACACGCACAAACACAATCTCTCTCTCTCTCTCTGGAACTGGGACACACTCAGAACCCTGAAGCCATGTGAAGTTATTTCCCCCTGACATTCAAATATTTGCCCTTATGACGCTTTTTCACGTATGTGACCATGAAATTTCACATGACTTCGCGTCAGATGTTTTCGGCAATAAAGATGTAATAGGAATAGATGGATACGGGACAACTTATTACCCAACGTTACACACTCATCTGCCTGCTGATGAGGTTTAGTCACTCTGGTCACCCTGCCTCTCACTTCCCCTCTAGCTCTCCTAGATCCCCCCCCCACCCACCCACCCCTCTGATTAACAAATATATTTTCATGCCTGGCGATGACAAACAAGACAGCGAGAGTTCGAGCCAGCCTGGCTGCCCGTGTGGGA